>JANHGB010039711.1:2613-12685 GCA_026283785.1 Coracopsis vasa
GTAACAGCTTATGAGTAGTTACTGTGTGGTCCTGATCACTGGTATTGATTTCAATAAGGTATGGGCTGGATCTTTGACACTCTAATTCTGAAATCAATGGAGCTGGGACGATTCACTCTGCCTGAACGCCAGGGAAATCAGGTACATGCCTTTAACAATAAACCAGCCATTTGAATTATTTGTGCAGTTCTTTAAGGAACCTTTGCAGGCAGAGCAGAGATCCTGCAGATGTAGATAATATGCCACGTGGAAACCCAAACATCTTGAGCAGAGGGATAGAAGGAAGGGAATTCACTGATTCCCACCCAAAGCCCTGTCCAGTGTGTTTAGTGAAGGGCAGTGAGCAAGAGTCAGGCATCCTGGGGGATGTGAGCGCTCAGGCAACAGAACACTCACATTCGTTTGGGATGGAGGTACCAGACATAGGAGCAAAGACAAAGTGGTTTTGAGTTGTGAGACCTGTGTGATGATTTACAGAATATTGGACCTAACCTCATTCCTCCTTGAATTTAAGTACTGGCCATTTCCTGCAAGCAGGAAAGCCACACACAGATCCTGTAGGCAATGATACTCCTTGACCCTGACTAATTCCTTTTGGACTTACTGAGTACCACATGTGAGACATCCCAGTGCACAGTTCCTCAAAGGGGATACTGTAAGCATTATCACCGACTGGTACCCTGCCACATGTCTCCTTACCATAAGACTCATTTTACTCTTCCTCAATGGCAAGATCTTCATTAGATTAATTTGGGAGTTTAACTCCATAATAAAGGATTCATTGGTTTGGCTAGTACTCCAGTAACCACAAGGCTTCCTCAGAGTTTGGTCCATCCCTCTGAGCTCTGGACATGGGTTTTTTCAGATGGAGATCTCACTGCCGTGCCCGTGCCAGTGCTGCAGCCTAATAAATAAAGCTGGATTTCCCAGCTGTTTCCTCTTTCCTCCTTCTCTCTAGGAAACTTGAAATAATTCAGATTATTTGGCCCATGCTGGTGCTGAAACCAGTATTGATTTATGCAGGTGTGAGATAATAATTGTTTTTTCAGGTAATGGAAAGAGTCCAATAGCTGTGAGCATGTGGGATTGACAGATAGCCATGCTCTGTATTTATTAGTGGCTTCCAGATCAACTCAGTTCCCTTTGGAAAGTGAAAGAAGGGGTTGCTTTTCCCTTCCTCTCTGTGCTGGGAATGGCACCTGGCATGTGAATAATCCATCTGTCCATCATTCAGCATCCACCAAGGGAAGAGACTCTGCAGCAGGGACTTCAGCTGCAGTTTGGAGGATGATGTAGAGGCGATATTGAGGGTTATGGCTCTCTCCTGCCTTCCCAGTTGCATGGAGTACTTGGGAATGCAAGTAAAGAAGAGGACTTGAAGGGTGAAGGAAGCATAAATTCATGATCAGCTGAGTGTGCCCAGATCACTGGAACATCTTTCCCCTAAGTCTGCATTGCAGAAATGTTTACTGAGCTTTCTACCTGTGATCTATGGCTGGACTCAAGCACAGTACTGCAATCTCTCTCCTTCTCTCAGTGATTGAATGTGATTCCTTTATAAACTCCCAGTTTGTTTCTCTGTGCCTGTGTTTGCTCTGATAAATGTCCCCCTTTGCTGAGGAACCTAAAATGTGTAGCACACTCCATATCCATCCCCTTGAAGATTTACACATTGTTTGCAAATGGAATTTCCCCTGATGCTGCTGAAGTGGTGTCTTTTTCCTAAAGCATCAGACAAGGTGATGCACAGGGAGAGGTGGAGCAGCACAGCAAACCACCTTGCAGAGCTGTGTTTGTTCCTTATGGATTTGGGAAGCGACACATTTCCACCAGGTAATTACATGTTTTCATTTCACTGTGCACCATATGATGCTTTGTGAGGAACTCTGAAGTCCCTTGAAACATATTTGAGTGAACGAAGCTGAGGTGATGGCTGTGAAGGCAGATTATTTCCCTGTAACCTGGGGGTAGACTTCAGAAGTGTTACTCAAGCAAGCTATAGAGTTTTCTTCAAGGTCCCTTAAAAGATGCAGCTCAGGAAAGCAGAGCTAGAAGCAAAACATCTTTATATTTAAAAGTAAACTTGATTATTTAATCTTAGTTAGACCCTAAACCCCATATCTCATGTGACACAATGTGAATCCAGATGTTAGCCGTGATACCCAAGTGCTCCAGGCCATGCCTGGGCTGAACCTCTGCTCCAGATGTTCATCCTCATATTCAAGGCTGAGGTTTGTAACCAAATCTCCATAATCCCATCCAAATTCCCCATCAAGAGGACACAAAGAGTGGAGATGAATGGCTGCCCTTTAGAAGAGGAGCAAGAAATGAATAGCAGGAAAACTGAAGCATTTGCAATGAAATTTGCCACACAGGATCCTCTGAATCCCACACAGTTCTGTGTGACTGTGTCCATGTCCATTGTAGTTTGCTATTTGGGAACATTTCCACCAAAGGATGCTTGTTCACACTAGCATTCAAGGAATGTCCCTTTTTTCCAGCAAATAACCTCATATACATAAAAACAAGGGTAGCAGCATGAAAAAAACCCCATGTAATTCCCTGTTTCTCCTTTGCTTCCTATATTTCATCTTCCCTCTCTGAACTTTCAGCCACCCACTTGGTAGCAAAAGCACTTGCCATCACCAGCTCTGGGATGGGGAACAGCAAGGAGCAATTTGGAAGCAGCTTGCTGGTTGAATCTGTTTATCCAAACTAGCTGAAGAACAGTTATGAATAACAATAAGCATTCACTGAGATCAGAATCCGTTCAGGGACAGATGAAAAGAGCTACATCCATCCCTCTGAAATGAATAATGCAGTCCTCCTGAACTTGGAAAACAGGCAATTTAGTGCACTTCACAGAGGAGGAAGACGGAGATCAGGAGTGAAGAGTTTGTTAGATGCCACTAGGGTGGTTTAGGCAGCCAAGCTAAAACCAAAAGGAAGATCATTTAGAGGGGCGTTAAATGTGAGACCTTAATGTTCTCAGGACACAGATGGCCCATTCCAGAATGAACATATAGGATAAAGTAGAAATCCAGAATAAACATGTATAATAAAGTGGAAATCCCCAGCTAAAGTAATCTGAACTGTCTTACACATGGTGAATAGGAGGGAAAGTGGTTTAGAGCTGGAGTTACCGCACTACAATCAATCCAGTCAAGACTGTGCCAGAGAAGACAAGGGAATTATTTTCTGGCTTTTAAATTAAGGGGAAAGCACAGGTCTCCAGAAGACATGTGAGACAGGTATTTGAAGACAGAAAGCAGTATGTATTCAGTAGCTTTGTTGCTAAACATCGTTAAGCACACGACTTCAGCAGTCCCTTTTTCCATTAAACAGGCAAGTGGTGACAGCTTCAGATTCCCTAATTTTCTTTTGGACCTGGAATTCTCTTCTCTGCCGGAGCTTGAAGCTGTTTCACAGCTCCAGACTCATCACCTCAATCCTCCTGAGCTTTGACAGATGGAATTAGGATATAGCAGTACTGCAGCAAGACTGCAGATGGTGAGTTTCAAACCACTGACTTCAGCACCAAAATGCTTGTAATTCCCATTTTCAATGGAGATAACTTCCCTGGGGAACATGAGAGGCTCTCCTAGGTGTTGCAATAAGCTGCTAGAGGGAGACACACTCTTAACAACCCAGCACAATACTAATAAAGGGTATTAGGAGCAACTTGTTCCTTCTCTTGAAGTAAAGCCATGGCATGAGGTTTCCTCATCTCCAAATTTCACTGCACTGCACTCAACCTGTTGGCTGTTTCCAGAGGCAGAAGTATCCTTATATGTTCCTGGATTTGGGGATTTGGTTGGTTTTTTTCCATAAAATAGAGCTGTCATAAATTTCCTCACTGAAAGCCTGGTAGGAATAGTAGCAATAATAAAACTAATAGCAAACCAGAACTAGCAATTGTAGCAGCAATAATAATGCAATAACTTGGCCTCAAACTACAGTCTTTGTTGAGGGAACTGATCCAGGTTGCAGGAGAACGGATAGGACTTTAGGATTTTTAAGCTGGATTTGCTATTGATCAAACTCATTGTGGCTGCTTGAATGTTTAACGTGGCACAAGGAAGGGGTCAATAGGAGCATTCTTGGAAGAAGGTGAGAACTGCGTCCTTGAGCAGCAGTGTATTATAAAGTGAGTTGAAACCTATATTAGTAATGTTTGTTTAAAAAGACATAAATATAATAAAGAAACAAGGACAATAAGGAAAATTCCCCAAATTTACACCCTCAAAGTCAGCCCAAGCCATAAGAATCAGCTGATAGTTAAGGGAGTGGTGGGGAACAACCTTTGCTTGCGGCTGTGGGGAACTTCCAGCTTCCTATAGGACCATGGTGGGGTACAGACTGGGGCTGTGTGTGTTTCCTTACCCTTAGGTCAATGTTCTTGTACAAGGTTCCTGCCTGCTGTGGCATGGCCATGGCATCACTAGGGCTGGCGCACTCCTGTGACACAGCTACTCTCCTCCACCATTTAAACAAGAAGAAGCAACTAAATCATCATCATCATAGTATCATAGAATGGTTTGGGTTGGAAAGAACCTTAAAGCTTATCTAGTTCTGACCCCCTGTTATGGGCCTGGACACCTTCCAGGAGACCAAGTTGCCCCATCACATCCAATAGGACCTTGAACACTTCCAGGGATAACAACAACAACAATAATAATAACAATAGTAATTATCATCATCATCATCATCTGATAATGTTGGGGAGGGAAAATAAGTAGATGCAGCAGCAATTTATAGAACAGAAGCTCAGCAAAGCTTAAAAGAGAATTAGAAGCAGCAGATCCTACCCATTGCCCAATTTTAAGGATGCTGCTTCTTGCTGATGAGATTTGGGGGGTTCAAAGCTAAATTCTGGAAGAAAGATGCTTGCCAAATTGACCCAAGGTAATATTTCACAAAGACACGTCCAGTGTAAACCCTGCATCCACAAAGAGCTGACAGTGCTGAGGATGTTTTAGCATGAACTGCAAAATTCATGTCTGTCTTCCCCTGAAATGGCACAGGCTGCCCAGAGAGGCTGTGGGGTCTCCATCCCTGGAGATGTTCAAAATGGTCCTGGGCAAGCAGCTATGGGTGTCTATGAATGAGCAGGGGAGTTGGACCGGTTGACCTCCAGAGCTCCCTTCTAACCTCAACCAGTCTGTGACTTGGTGAAGCTGGGCAGGGAATTATTTTAGATTCTTCATGAGTTTCAAAGCATTTCTTTTTTATGTGGGAATGAGTGGAAACTCTGTAAGTTTTGCTCCTGAAATGCATATGAGAGAAAGATAAAACTTCCTCTCTTCCCTCCACTGGTGTTCAAGTGTTCTTCTGGCATTTGAAACGCCAGAAGTCAAATCGTTGTTGTGACAGATAGAGAACAAGGAAATTTTCCCATCCTAGTCATGGCCTGATGTCTCCAGCTGGAGCCATTCACATTAGTAGGGATTTTGGTAGCAAAGGTATCTGCTCATTCATACCCTGAGTCTCCATCATCACGAGTGAGTGGGTTTGTAAGACTGTTTGCTCTCCTGAAGCATAGGAAACAAATCGGCTCTGAGAGCAGAAACTGCAGGAGTGGATCCTTCCCTGCAAAACACAGCAGGGAGGAACTGGCTGGTTTTAAAGCAAAATCATTTCCTGAAACATCCTTGTGCAGCTCCTGTGCTCTGTGGAGCCTGGGGCAGAGAAGGAGGAGGTGCCTGGAGGGGAAATGAGAGGGCTTTAAGCCTGGGTAGGAGCAACATTGCAAGGATCTTGGAAAGGCAGCGCTTCCCTGGCAATAAATTGAGCAAAATATGAAGAGAAAAGGCTTACAGAACAGTACACCACTGCCCAAGGGGTTTGGGACAGGCATCGTGATGATTCGTGATGCATCCTGATGATTCCTGATGCGTCCTGATGATGGCATACCTACAATGCCTCTCTGCTGCCCTTCACTGCTCCCTCTGCTCCTTCCCGCACTTCCAAATCCACACCTGGCTCCATTTTTCCTGCTATCAGTGCTAATATCAGACCACAGAGATGATTTTAAAAGTAGGTCTACATGGGTACCCCTCCCCAGGTCATTAAATTCTTACCACTGATGGGAGGATGCTGCATAGGCAGCAAATAACCTAGGCATGTTGAGGCTGGGCAATAACCCTCAGCTTAAAAGACCCCTCTTGACTTCTGGAGGCTGAGTAGGTCTGAGTTGCTGCAGCAGCTTGAAACAGCATAAAACTCAAGCATCCAGAAGCAGATGCTGTGCAAAGATACCAAAGTTATTGAGGCCACAAGACAGAGCAATAAATCACAGCGTGTTACTGGGATGATTTTGTTATCTTTATGACGTAAAATCCCTCCCCCTCACTCCCCTCCTGTCCATGTGACTTGTGGCAGAAGCAGCCCACTGCATTTCTGCAAATGAAATCGTCAGGGACAGCAGCAATTAGATCTCAAAGCAGATGGAGGCGAGAATCGGGTATGTAAAGCATACAGGCATCCTCCTGGTTTGCTTTCACAGGCACAAGGTGTTGTAATGTGCCCTTTCCTCCCTCTTCTAGCATTCAGCTCATGAAAAAGCATTGGTTCTGATTCAGTAAGCCTTTTTCCCTGCCAAGACATCTCCCTCATGGGTCTGAAATGGATGTAAACAATGCTTGCAAGGGTTAGGTGCTCCCCAAAATGCCTTCTGCACTGCAAACTGCTTCCTAGAGTGCATTGAAGAGTCAGTACTTGCTCTGAAGTCCATGAAGACCCACAGAAATCCCATCGTATCCAGTGAGTTTTAGATCAGAGCTGAACATAAATCATCACCAGGGAAGAAGTTTATGGGGGGAAGGCAAGTCACCCTAGGAGGTGGTTTGGTAGCACAGATGCTACGGAAGGGACCACAGGCGACTTGATGGGGGAGAGGACAAACATGAGAACAGCATTTGCTAGAAATGAAGAAATTTGGGCAATAAAAATAAATATTCTTGAAATGTGAAGTAGGCTTTTATTTTTTCCCACAGTCTGTGGTGAAATTGCCTTATGTTTGCAAATGTTCTTCAGAGGGAAGAGGCCGTTTTCAGCAGGGTAGGAGGGTTTCAACAGCAACAGAGGAAAATCTGAATGAAGTAAAGGCAAGAACAGGACCACCAGCTGATTCCTTCCCACTTTACACATTTGCAGCAGGAGCAGGTGAAAATATAAACACATTTCCCTGGCAAAATCATTCATTTTCACATCATTTCATTGTTGCATCGCAAGCCATTAGTTTTTCAAAAGCAAACTTATGAAATGTCCATATATAGTTAGAAGTTCTCATAAATGCATCTATTACCCCATAAAAATGTGGTCGGGTTGTTTGACAACCCCCTCTTCACTCCTTCCACAGTGAACAAGAACAATGCTGGCTTCCAGTGACAGCAAGAGTTGATGTTGTTTAAACATTTCAGTATTACATTGCCATTTTCAGCTTTTCATCACCTCTTGGCTGAAATGCTCCAGGCCTGGCCAGCTCAAAGTAAATAATGTGAGGAAATGAGAAAACCAAATCCCAATCCACTGATAGTTTTTAGAATGATGCAATTACAAAATTAAACAAACCCCTCCTTTTCTTCTTCCAAATAAATGGTTATGATTTAAACAAACAGAGCGGGAGGGGGAGACCTGCAGTCCTGAAAAGAGCTTAGATGGATAATCACATTTTTCCAAGGAAAATGGGACTGACCAGGGTGATGCTCCTAGTGAAAAGGCCACCCCACCAGGGCACAACCTTTGTGATCATTTCCAAAAGGTGATGAGGGGTGATAATAAAGATATACTAAAGAATAATAAAGAGATATACTAAAGAATAATAAAGATGTACTAAAGAATAATAAAGATATACTAAAGAATAATAAAGATGTAGTTTTTGTCCCAATGAAGGATGGCCAAATAATTACTCAACACTGAGAAAGTGAAAAAGAGAAAGCCTCCCACATCACTCTCTGATTTTTATGGGAATCTACCTCATATTGGAGGTATACTAGACATCAGATATGGCTACCTCTTATGGAAACACAATCAGCAGGTCATGTTATAGATAGGGGAAGGAATATGTCAGTAAACCCTACCCTTCCCTTTATGAGCATCTAGGATGCTCATCCATGGTCTAAGCTTATTTACCAGCTAGGGCCCATAGCTTGTGGGCTCATAGCTTGTGAGTTCATTCCTGGAAGTTCAAATCCCTGCCTCCATCCTAACTTATTTCCACTCAGCTTCTGCTTATGGCTGACTACAGCCTCTTAACCTCACTGTTAGTTATGAACAAAGGTAACTTGGGCAGGAGTGTTGGAACCAGATGATCTTAAGTTCCTTTCCAACCCTAGCTATTCTATGATTCTATGTACTAGTTTTTGAGGTGTGCCACTCATAAAGCTCAGGAGTTGACTTCTTGAGGGTACATGTCATTGCTCTGTATTTTGTCCTTTAGGTGCTCTGCTCCTAGCAAGCAGGACAGCACAGCTGAATGAGATTTGAGGTGAGCCTCTCCAGCTGCCACGGCCAGCATTCTCTGCTTCTGCTTCTTCCAAGAAGAGCCAAGGCTTTGTGGGGAGATATCATCCAGCTCCTTCAGGCCCCAGCTGTAGGTACAAACGGGATAAAGCAATGAAAGATGCTAAATCTGCCTCTATAACCCAGAGGAGAGCCCTGGCCTCAAGGTTATGGCTCCCAGTCCTCTCTAGCCTTTATCAGCACATCCCTCCTCTGACAAGGGTAGGAGCCAGAGATACCAGGAGGTGAAGCAGCTTTGCCAAAGCAGCCTGGCAAACCACCTTTGGAGATGAATTCTGGCTTCATCTCTTGGCTTTTGAGACAGGATAACCCCTTGAAAATGAGGTGTCCCCTACCATGATTAACAGATTTGCCTCCAAAAATAAAGGCACAACATTTACACCTTCACAGGCAAAACTGGCTTAAAAAGGCAACAATTTGGGGGTTGGAACTAAATGATCTTAAGGTCCTTTCCAACCCTAACCATTCTGCTGATCCAGAGGCTTGCAGAGCATGCAACAATAGGAAAGCAAAAAAAGGCCAGATGTTGCTTTGTGGGGAGAAACACATTTATGCAATGAAAGGGACAAGGAGCAGGTATGGGAGCATGGAAGGGGCTGTCAGAAAGAACTTGTTTCCCTTCCAAATCCCAGGCAGAGGGTTTCAAGCTTCCTTGAGGACAAGGGCTCTGGTAAAATGGACTTTCCACAGCGTTCACTGTGCCCCCAATTTAGTTCCCAAGATTAAAAAGAGAAACATGGAGGTGTCCTGGGAATGTGTGTGTTGTGTGTGTGTGTTTAATATTGGTCCAGATAAACCCCAAAGAGTCCAGCTACCCTCGGAGCTATCACTGCAAGAGAACAAGCCTGTCAGCTGGACACATTGCACGCTCACTGCCATGCACATAAGCGCACACACACACTCACACAGCACTTGATGGATGAGCTGATTTGAAGTTTTTGACAACAGCATTTTGTTGTGGCAAAAAAAAAGGGGTTTTTTTAGTAAGTTGCAGATAAATGAGCAGAGTTTGCTGGAGTGCGGGAATGCAGAAGGCAACAAAAGGCAATGCTATGTGAGGTGAATGGGAAATGCAAGCAGCCATGTTTAAGACTAAGCCACACACCCACAGAGCAAATACAATTTTCATGTCCTTTAGCACTAGTCAGGAGGGATGAGATGGTATAGGGTAGGATGGGATGGGATGGGAGATAGGATAGGGGGTGGGATGGGATACAGGATAGGATAGTGTAGGATAGGATACGATAGGATGGGAGACAGGATAGGATAGTGTAGGATAGGATACGATAGGATGGGAGACAGGATAGGGGGTGGGATGGGAGATAGGATAGGATAGGATGGGAGATGGGATAGGATAGGATGGGAGATAGGATAGGGGGTGGGATGGGAGATAGGATAGGATAGGATGGGAGATAGGATACGGGGTGGGATGGGAGACAGCAGAAGGGAAAGGAAGGGAAAGGAAGGGAAGGGAAGGGAAGGGAAGGGAAGGGAAGGGAAGGGAAGAGAAGGGAAGAGAAGGGGAGGGAAGGGAAGGGAAGGGAAGGGA
>JANHGB010039716.1:0-48235 GCA_026283785.1 Coracopsis vasa
CAGAGACACTCAGATCTATTTCCCACAGCTGTGAATTACAACTGTGCATTCTTCTATGGTTCTCAGGTATTTAAAAGGGAACAGGTTCTGCCTCAATATTCAAGCAGGCCATAAATTGCAGGTTGGGAGGAAAGGTCTTCCACAGAAAATTGCTTCCAATATCAATTTAGTGTAATCCCAAATTTATTTCTTTTCCCCCACCAAACAGTGCAGCTCATAATCTTTTCTCTAACTGATGCTCACTTTTTGCTTGAATGCAGGTCTATGACTGTCACAGTCACAGATGAGTGGCATTTTTTTTTAGAGTGGTGATTGGTAGGATGAGTTACCAGAATCGTAAAGTCATTTTACTTCTGTCACATTTCTTCTTATGTTCCAATACATTAAAAAATATAACAAACACAAGCCCCCCTGCAACTCCAAAATTGTGTACTTCCACTCCTGATCACAAGATGTAAATATGATACCCATTTTCAACCCCAGAAATGACTATCAACACCTGAATTTTTCCAATCTATATTTCTGAGTTACTCAGAAAATTTTCCAAATATTTTCAGACACCCTGAAAAGCAAAGACACTTATGCAAACATGCAAAGGAGACACTCCGTTTTGAAATTCAGTGCATTATTAAAGTGTGCAGAGAAGCAGCTATCCCTGTTGTCACAATATGTTTAACTAGCCAAGTGACAACAGTCACCAGAAGATGAATTGCTAAAGCCTCTATATTCACTACAACTTTTTTTGTCACTTCTTTTCTTAAGCTACTCTTTTGCTCAGTGTATTTAGCAAGTGTTTATCTCTATCTAGCAAAGATTAAAGACTCATACTACCTAGCAATCCAATTATCCTACATGAAAAAAGCAAATGTATCTTTGGTCAGTGCCCGCAGAGCTCCAGGAATCCACCACAACAGAAAATGAAATCTAATTGATTGTGTGCTTTAGTTTAGCTTCGTCCACATCATTATTTCATTCATTTCTAACAGACATGTTAGCAGAGATTTAATAGTTTTAAATGCATAGAACCACTGGGTCAGCTAACCTAAGGTGAGTGTTTGGATAATTATATTTTTAAAGAATCATATCTTTAAAAAAAGTTACTTGTGGTGAGATGCTTGAAAGAGAGGAAGAGAGCTACAAATCCTTGGGATAACATAGTACATATGCAGAAATTTTAGTGTCTCACTAATTCCACTAATTCTCATTTTACATTTAGGGAGAGAGGGACTCTCATCACAATTTTTTTTGCTTCTTCAAACATGTATTTTTCACATGACCTATTAAAGCATCTGGGTGAACCCCAAAATAGCACAACACTTTAATCAGAATTCTAGAGGCAACTAGTTATCTGAGTGAAGAAAAGACTAGTTTGGTGAAGAAAAACAAAAACCAAACAGCCCCACAGCATGATACCAAGATAAATGGATTGACATCAAGTACATTGGGAAGCAGAAAGGCCTGTGGTCCTGCCTAGGTCTATTGTGGAACCACTCTGGGTCTCAAAGCTGGCATAGAACCACAGAAAAGCTATAAGAGCTATTCCAGGACAAGCAGGAAAGAAAGCCTCTCAATATCATTTAACCAATATAGTGTTGTAAAGCAACTTGGCCACAACTGACAGGTCAAGTTTTTAAGATAATGAGAGTCAACAGCTGGAAACTTAAAACAGACCAAAAAAAAAAAAAAAATCCGAAAAATTGTCACAATAAAGTTGCAAAACACACTGTTAATAGCAAAGTGATTAGCCACTAGTAGATTCTGCTAATAGATGTGGTCTTCATTATCTGCAACTGTTGAATCATGGCCAAAAGCTGTCTAAAATATATGTCATAACTCAAAAAGAAGTTATAGGGTAAAAAAACACAGAATGCACTAAACCAGAGATCAAATTAGGCAGTAATAATGTTTACCAACCTTTAAGTAATTGAAAGTAACATTATTTTCTTGAACTTATTTATCCTAGACAAGTTCTTATACTAGCTCTGAATAGTTTGTCTTTAGGAAAAGAATGCCTTTTAGCCTTTAAATGGTTAATATCTTGCTTAAGAAATGCTTCAGCTTTGTGATATACTGGAGGTCTAGGAAAGGAATTGGGAAAGAACAGCAAGATCTGTCTCATCAAATAAATAATCTCTTATGAATATCAACATTTGTATTTTCCTAAAGCATATATGAAATTTAGTTGCATAACTTCACTTACTTTTAAAAGGAAAAATCACTGCCCATGATGCCCATAGGTTTTTAATAACTGCATGCATTCTGTGTTCTACTACTGCCCTTAGTCTTTTCCTTGTTTTCTTACAGTCTAAACTTCTAGGATATAAAGCAAGCTTCCCTCAGCCACCACCTATGGAGAGCATGCAGGTTTGCAATAAAGTGTTTTCTTACACACAAACCTTACTCATGGGCTTGACTTTTCCAAAGGAGTCAACATGTAGGCATAGATAACTGCAGAGATGATGCTGACTTCTATGTATTTCACAAGTCCAAACCCAAAGCCCTCCTCCAGAGAAATATGACAAAATACCTGGCATGGCAAAAAACTCTGCTTCTACAGAGCTACTTAACTGCCAGATTGTTGTATCCAAACACTCCATACAGAGAAGCCATGGGAAACTGCTGTGTCCCCATGGTAATGACCAGAACAGCATAATTGTCACATGAACTCATGCTGTGTTTCTGTGTGTGCATGCACATATGCTGTATTTTGAGCACAAGCATGTGGCATATGCTTCCAGCCTGTAGTCTAGGGTCCAAAACCAGTTAAAAACAAGAGAAAACAGCCAGGCTGCAGCCCACTAACAGCAGCAGCTCTACTATTGTCATGTCTATCCTCTGTACAAGGCAACACCTAGACCAGGTATCTTGTGTAAGAGGGACTTAGGCCATAATGGAATAAAAGATGTTAAACCAGCCATTAATTTGTGCTGATAGTGATGCTTCTAAACCATAATGCTACTTAAGAAAAAAAAAAAAGCATATTTGTAACAAAAATATAGGCAACTTGCCCTCCAAATACACATTTACCACAGTTCTAGGCACATCTGAGCAGAAGATTCACACACAAACTTAAAGAAAGTATACTTTGTCTTTTCTTATAGTGTTCTATAACAGAACAGTGTTAATTTGATATTGGCCTTTGCCCTCTGTTGATTAAATACCAAATATAAATGAAATTCTGTGTTCAAATTGCAAATTACAAACAGGTCATTTTAACTCAAAGTTGAAGAATATTAAAGGCCTGAGACAGAAATGAATCAAGGAGAAAGACTACCAACCAACCAATCAAAACACAAAAATAACAAACAAAAAAACCCCCGAAAAACCAAATCAAAACACCAACAAATGAGACAAGGACAGGATGACAGTTCAAATAAAATGTTAGAAAACATGATTCTATCTATTTGAGGCTCATGCACTGGTACTGAAGTTGTCTACTTCATGAGGTCAGTCTTAAAGGGAGATACAAAGGGAAAGACAGCCAATAGATAAATTCTGTTCTCCAAGTTCCCAGCAGGTCCACAGCATCCATCAATAAAATAACCGATGCAGTGGGTTTTGTTCTACGTAATGCAGTCTTTAAATTAGTAGAATATATATTATAAGAAATCACATGAAGAGTCATGCAAAGCCATTGTAACATTTAAGTTCTTTGGAGAACTTAATGAATGAAGCTAAAAGATGACTCATACAGTCTTTCTTTGCCCCACAAAAGTCCAGAAAGGCATTCCATACAGGTATGTCAGAATCAAGAATTTCTGTGTGAATGAGAAGCAAAAGACTTGCAAAGTAACCAGAGGCACGAATGTCTGTTTTTTCCAAAATCACCACTTACATCTTCCCAAAAGACAAAAATGGCTAAAACAACATGGGGTTTACTTAAAGTGCAAATGAATGAGATCTGAAGTGAATGTAACCTGTTGGCTGGTCAACATATTTATAAATAAAGCAATTATGGAAGAATCAAGCAGCCTCCTCTGTAAGTAAAATACTTTAATGAATTAGAACTGAAAGCCTGTAATTTTTTTCTATTTAGTCTTGAAGAAAGAGCAGCTCATTGCAGACAGGCTACAAAATATTGCAAGTGCATACCTGTCTGTAAAATACCAAGGCAAACAGAGGCAGAGGTCTTTACTGAAACCGTAAGAGGCTACGCGCAGCTTGCCTTTAACTGAGTTCCTCAAGGCCCTCCTGCAACTCCTTGAAAGAAGGCAAGTTTTATTTTTTTTAATCATAAACTCATTACCTCAATTTGGTGTCTACTTGCTAATCTCCTGCAGATGCAGTGGTCTAAATTTAAGACCCAGGTATTCAGAGTCAAGATTGATTACAGTCCCCTGTTGGCATCAAGTACAGCAATTAATTTTTCAGTGCTTTTCCTGCTTTTCATTCAACAGTTGCGCATGATCCTTCTGAGTCCTTTAAAAAAAGTACTTACTAGAGTTTCTGTCAGGCTCTTATAACTCAGCATAACTGCTTTTGAGACAACAACACTGAAAGTTCCATGAATCTAAACAAAAAAAAAAAAGAAAAAAAAGCAGAAAATTTACGCAACCAGAATAGTCACTGGTATGCAACAGTTAAGTAGTCTGATTTTATTTCCAGTAAAGACATGAAGTTTGATTTTTCTGACATATAACCTATCTCCTCAAAATAGATATTGTAAGGTAGTTGTGACTTAATTTTTTTTGTTATTGCTTTTGTTACTACTCACAGTAGTCAGCCATTTCAAGGAGCTGAACTACAATTTGGCAGCTGCATCTTCTACCAGTGGGATTTGCAGGTGTTCAGCAACTGCCGGGATGTGATTCCTTGATGTTTTGACAAATATGCTACGCACATCATTTGCACATTGGAAAGCAACAAGTAACTAGGATAAACCCACTGTTGTTCAGGTCTGTTTCTCTGTTTCCTCTGGACAAAGATATGTTGGAAAACAGAGGCTACTTTTACACTTGGTTTTGGGTAGGTACTTGTATGTCATTCTAATCCTCACTGGTTTGCCCTGATAGAGTTCTAGGCAAATGTTTCACTTGCAGCTTCTGTACTTCATGTCAAAATTAATTTACATTTTTCAGCCAAGCACACGTTTACATGAAGTAATACAGCCTCAGACACCACCAGCAATCAGCAGGCCTCAAATGGGTCTCACAAAGAGGTTCCTCACGATCAGCCAAAGAACTGTAAAGAAACTGAGTCTAACAAAGCATTATGGAGTGAGCCAAATGCATCTGTAAAGAGTATTATGGTGATGATTCAAGAATGCAGGTGTTATTTGACAAAAACTACGATTTGCTTGTATGTCCTTGCTGTTTAGAAACATCAAAGAATCCTAAAGAGAACCTGGGGCTCCTGAGGTGCTTTCTGCCTGTAAAGAAACTGTCATCACTCAAACAAGAAATCAGCAGAAGAGGTATGAAATCAAGCTCCTTTCAAGTTTCATGCCAATGTTAGCTCAGTCAAAGAATGGTATCCCTCATGTGGTCTTCTTAAGTGGTAGCATTAAGGGTGAGCTTTGAGCAATGGAGCTGACACTGGCTATGGAACCATTCTCCAGATCTGAGTTACGAGAGACTGTCAGCACCTTCCATCAACATGCATCATATTGCTTAGCTAATGGAGCTTGGAAAGGATCTACTATTTTTCAATATTTTTCCTATTATTGTAAATAGATGAGATTCTGCTCTGGGCCACATATGAAAGATGAAAAATTAGGAGAAAGAGATATGAATAACTGCCAAGAATGCGAAAAAAAAGAATATGATTGCTCTTATTTCTTATTTGCCTCAGCAAGGCAAATTCTTCCTCTTGATAAAACTACAAGTTGCCCTGGGATGAAGCCAGCTGACGTTACCTGGTGAGCAAGAAGGTAAAAGCATTCAAATGAAGCAAAACTTGCAATGAAAATCTCCAATTATTTTATGGCTTGCAACATTGTATCAGCATTCATTTTTTAACTAACCAAACACCTGAAGTGTTCTAAGAAATTTATGCATCTTTTAAAGGAAATAAAGTAATAATCAAGAATGGAAAACTAAACAATCTTTTCAAAGCATCTACAATTCTAAATCACTATTTAAAATAATAATAATTAAAAAAAAATCTTACATAGTGTCATAAACGTGAAATCTAAGGGTAAAACAAAACACTAAGTTTTTGCAGAGCTTACATTTTATTTAGAGGCACCTAAATAAGCTGCCTGGGTTGTTTTGAAAAAAGATCTCTGTTAATCCTAGAAAATGAACCAAAACCCACATTCTCAAAACCCCTATTTTTTAATATTAACTTAATCCAAATTTTAGCAAACCAATCTGTCCATTTAAAATAGAGTTACTGAATTTATCACTATTTAAACTTGTGTAAAGATCATACAAAGTCATGGCAGCACTTGAGAATGGCAGCTTTTTACACAGAGGTAGCCTGCCACCCTTTATCAGCTTAGATGATTTGTAGTGGGTTTCTTCTCAAATTAGTTCTACCTTTTTCTTCTGATAGAAACAGATTTCAGCTTCCAGGGTTCCTCAGCTGACATGTTATGTATACATTATATATGCATATGTTTTTGCTGTTCATTTTGTAAGGAAAACTGAAACAAACCTAAGAACAGATGAACTCCCAGCAATTTGCAAACCTGGCATGAAGTGCTGTTAGAAATTTAAAGTATCCTTGCTCTGGGGAATTAACTTGAAAGTTTAAAGGAAAGAAACAGATTGGTAACTCTACCTCCATTATATTTCCACAAATAGAACCTGGATTCCCTTCCCCCCTCCTCCCTTATATTTTTTTTTTGACTGAACTGGTTAGATAGATGTTTGAACATGAAATGAGCACAAGAGAAATTATAACCTCGTAACTACTATAGTCCTGGCTGTTGGATTGAATCCTCAGGGTACCATTTAATATTCAGATGCACCAAACTACATTTAAATAATTTTAGGATTGGGCTGTGCTACAAGCCAACAGATGTTGGGCAATTCAAAGTTAAGGATGACACTTCATCACCACTGTTCTTAACAAGGAGAAGGAAAAGCATGTAAATTAAGGATATAATTTCAGCCTTTCAAACAAGTTCTTCAGCGTTTATTGGTTTGTTACAACAGTAATGGTATTTTAAGCACAGTTATCTGTGTGTTAAATGCCAAAACCCTTCTCTATATTCAGGCAATACTAAGTTTACAAAACTGAAAGAAAAGCAAGTGATAAAATTGAAGAGTCAGATTCCAGTGAACTGCTAAATAAATCACTGTAAAAATCCCACCATAATTTTGAGAGGGAAGTGGTAAGAAGAGTGCAATGGTGTGAACATCCAACATCATACCAAATGCAAACACAAAATGTAATACTTGACAAAAAATGAGAAAGAATGACACAAATATTACTCACAAACGGAACATAAAATATTGTGCAATCGATTCATCTGGCATAGATAGCTTTGTCTAAAGCCTCATTTTATAATTCTTTATTTGTGATGTAAATACACTAACAGCAGCAAGAGCCAGAAAGCATCAAAATTCCATGAATAGAATTAGTTCTGAGACAACAGTGAGTCTTGGTGGTATTTTAAAACATGTAATTAAATAAACAGTTGTTTTCTCACATGCAGAAAAGAATTATATGCCTGAAAATAATTTGATTTAATATAAATTATACAGTAAACAAGAAACTAAGTGGTACAAAGTTCTGAACATCTCCAGTATGGGGTTACAGCTGTAGACACTTTTGATGTGATCGTTGCTTTGAGTTTTGCTACTCATTCCAGTTATGTAATTTATTAACCCCTGAGAAGCCCATGTGACCCTCCCAAATATTTTTATAGGAAAGAAAAGTGAGATCACTTCCCAGTCATACTCAATCCTATTTAGAAGACAAGAATGAAAAAAGCAAAACTACCTGAAATGTAAGAAAATTTATAACTGTGAACTACAATTTTCAGACTGTTCATTAACTGAGTCACACCCATGACACAGGACTATAAATACATAAAATTAAAAATAAAATACAAAGAGATAAGAAGACACTTGAGCAATAAAAAGCATAAACTTTTGAGACTGAATTAAAGACAGAGGCAAAAGGAAGTGAAAAAAGAAGGAAAACGTTCTAGTTGAGGAAAGACTGAAGGGGCAGTACCACAAATGTAGGATTCTATAGTATAGAAAAAATCTTCAAAGAAACTGAAGAAAGTGAAAAATACAGAGAAAGTCTTTAAAATAATATACATCCATATAAACAACTACCTAAGAGGCACAAGTATGTCTCAAACATACCTATCAAGGCTAACAATTCAACCATAGTTTTGCAGGGTTGTTTTACAAGTCCAACATACATTTTTCTGAAACTGTGCCCTTTTTTTTCAGTGCCTTGTTTAAAAGAAACAATACTACACAACATATTTAAGTAGTAGCTACCTTTAACATTAAAAACAATAATAAAAAAAGCTTTCTCGCTCTCTATGAAAGTTTTAACCTTTGTAAAACCTATGGTTTTAACCCAAGTTTTCTGTAAACTAGTATATTTCAAACAGTTACTTATTTCATTCCACAACAAACGCAGTCAGAGATGCAGAAATACCAGGACAACATGCTAAGAAACACCCAAGCACCATGAGGAACAAAAAAATAAACCACAATACTCACTAGGTAGAAGTAGGCTGATAGAAGCAGATCACTGTACCAGAGCTACTACTAAAATCACACATGTAAGTCTTTACCAATTTAAAAGCCAATTTAAAAAGCCAGCTTGAAGTGGGGGGGGGAAGTTTCTGTAAAAAAAAAAAAAAAAACAACAAACCCAACAAATGCCTACCTTGATGGTCTTTCCAGAAAAGGCAGTTTTCTTACCTTGCTATATTGATTCAGAAATAACATGTAACATAAAATATTTAAACTTGTTAGTGATGACAAATGTATTCAAGTTCTTATGAAGAAAAATTCTTTAGGAAGAAGTGCACCATTTTTTTAGTTTCACTAAATTCTTGTAATCAGATAATTTGAATCAGCAAGTGACAAGACAGCCTACACTTCCTTGATTCTAGAAAATGTGAACATCAAACTGTCTGAAGTTAGCATATGAAAATAGATATCTGATAAGTCACAGAGAAAATCATTCATCAAAGAGTCCAGGCTCAATGCTTCCAGAAATACACTTACAACTTACCAATATTGTGTTATTTTTATCTCATATAATTTGCATTTCCTTTTTTCATTTTTTTTAAATATGTGCTCCACCACTTTCAGGCTACAAATTCTACTTCATGAATGAGCCTCATAACTGGGCTTTTTAATATCTTTTCTTGTATTTCATTTTCTTTAGATTATAATGTTTGAAATCAATAGAGTTACACTGTCAGACACAGCTCATGTAAAAAAAAATAGTAAAAAAATATCAAGATACATCTTAGACCATCTTGGCAGAAAGAGAAGATGCCTTTGTTTTACTTTTACAAGGTTAAGGCAGCTGAATAAATATATAAGTGAAGGAAGCAAAATGAAAACAGCTGAACTAGAAGAGATAGATTTAGATTAAATATTAGGAAGAAGCTCTTTACTGTGAGGGTGGTGAGGCTGTGGAACAAGTTATCCAGAGAAGTTGTAGGTGTGCCTGGAAGTGTTCAAGGCCAGGCTGGATGGAGCTTTGAGCAACCTGATCTAGTAGAAGGTGTCTCTGCCTATGGCAGGGAGTTGGAACTAAATGATCTTTAAGGTCCCTCCCAACACAAACCATTCTATGATTGTATGAATCCCATAGGTATCACTCTTCCTGTTGTGCTGGATAGCAAAAAACATGGGAGGAGTGTAAAATACTTAATGGAAATGTTAGAAATTATAAAAATTTAGAAGAAAAAATCACAGGGAAAAGCATACTTCCTAATGGAACTTGTCTCTGTGTATTTCTTAAGCAGTTTTCTCCAAATTGATTGCAGAAAGATAAACAGCAGTGAAACTATTATTTGCAACTTTTTCTTACACCCAAGAGAACCCAAATGTTTCCCTTCTTCCTAAAGGACATTGGTCCCTGCAGCAGAATTTCAAAACTTGCCTTTAAATTGGAGGGGGACACAAGCATTCCTCATGTGCCAGAATGCATTAATTCCAGCTGCTTTTTCTTGAGTAATTTCACAGGATCAGCTTCCAGGCAAAGTACCAAATCCTTGAGAGCTGCGGGAGCCCAGCTGCAGCCAGACAGGGGCCAGCAAGATTGGCCCTTTATGGGAGGGGAGGATTTCTAATCTTCAGCCTCCTCTCACAGAGGCAACATGCAGGCCAGGAGATGCTTCCAGCCAGGCAGCACCTTCCCAGTCTCCCTGATATCCTGAAGTTAATGCAGAGGGTGTTTTCTTACCCTGAAGCAATTTACTGACACATTCGTGGGGACTGCTGTGGGTTTTGTTTTGTTTATCGTCTTGCTAATGAAGTGTTTGCTTGTGTGTGTGCAAGCACTCTGCAGAAGAAACCTCCAATTTATCATGCTTGTGTTGACATTGCCTCATCTGCAACCTAAACACAAGCAGAGACTGCACAGAGATCTTATGGGTGGTTAAGTATTTAATACTATATCTAGTACATAAAAGCCTTGTTTAGGTGACATGTATCTCTCCAAATCACCTGCTGATTAAGACAGTTGCACAACAGTCAGAACAATGTTCTTAGTCCTATAGCTTTGTGAAGAGTATAAAGAAAAATGGAAAATATTCAATAACTTGACAAACATAAAGCAGATTTTTGTGAAAAGTCTGTTCTTTTTTAAAGAGGTGGATTATTCAATATATCTACATGCAGTGGGCTTGATCTTGTTGAAAAAATTTGCTCCTGTATAGGAGAAGGAGGCAATGTAACTGATGAACAGAACTGCTGCTGCCACCCAGGAGAAATAAAGTGAAAAGGAATAGGAAAAAGAAATCAATTTCCCTTATCACTCTCCAGCTGCACATTGTGTTTCTGTCTGCCATGCTTATATAGGCAAATCTTTGTATTATCTTTCCTCATGTGAATAGTCCCACTGAAGCATTTAGAAAAGGAGGATGTATATGGCTCATCAAAGACTATGACCCTGTGGATAAATCTGTGCACGTCTGTGAAGAAGTCCCTGCTGCGCTTCTCTTGTGTACATCTGCTCCAGAACACACGGGTTCACAGTTATCGCTGTTACATCTGGGAGCTTTTCTACTTCCATTAGAATCTAACTGGAGACAAAGCAGACTTTCAAAATGGTTCTGATGTCCCTGACACCTAAGGCACAATCCTTTCCATGGTACTTGTAGAAGATCCACAAAATTTACAGTGTTACACAGGCCACTGTGAAAGGGATGTCCAGATATTGCTTTGACCACTAGCCACTATAAGACCTTCCAGCCTTATATAGAATGCATTTACTTCCTGCTGCAAGCAGAAAAAAAAAAACCCACCAACAACAACCAAACAAAAAACAACCCACACTGAAGGATCTTTTCATCAAGAGGGGACCCCACAGGTCTGGTACCCCGAATTCTCCAGGGGAAGTGATTTTTGGGTCAGAGTGGCCTGGGGAAAGTTATTCCTCAAAGGGAAAAGAATGAAGTAGCTTTTTCTTCTCTGTCAGAGCTCAAAGTGATGCTCTGGCAGAAAGATGCACCACTGCTTTTGGAAGTGTTCTCCAAATCTTGCTAAGCATACTGACCAAAGCCAGCAGCTTCCTTCAATGCTGGCTTTTATGAAATTGCAACCTTTGGTTCATCCTTCAGTTAGCAACTCCTTCATCCATTTATCCCTCACCTGCACCTTGGATTTAGAGAACATCAAGTCCAGGGGAAGCTGATTAGAAAAGCCCCAGGTTTGAATCCTATCTCCCATGACCATGGACATCAAAGCCAGGGGCTGCTCCCTGTTTGTGAAAAAAAAAAACCAAACTAAAACAACAAAACAACCTACAACTACAAGGCTGAATGGTGCAACATCTCTTCATTAACATGCCAGAGCTGGTGAGCTTTGCAGAAGTATGGTATCATGTCTACCCAAACCTTAGAGCTCAGCAGCATCATATATCTTATTTGCTGGTCCTCATCTAAGACATCTGCTATGTGTTGGCCACACCTATTCTACAGCACAGAAGCAAAGTGGTATGGATGCAATGGGGCACTATCCTATGCCACAGCAACAGCTGTTGCCTTCCTTTGGCTGATCTCTGTTAGTCACCTACCTGCATCTGTCCTTGCAGTGAATGGGCATCAGCACAGCATAAACTGCTCCAAGAGGTGGTGTATCCTCCTACCTCACTCCTCGTTCTCCTAAGTGTCAGCCTTTTACATATCTTTACCCAGTGAGCCACCAACATAAAAAATATTTTATAATAAAAGCATCCTATTTTATAGCTAATAGTGTGGGTTGTGTAAAAAAAACCAGACTTCATGCATGGTAAAGATGCTCAACCAACATCAGAGAAGCTTTGACAGCTTACTGTAGCTAGGGATCTTTCCCCATCTCCTTCCCCAACCCCCAAATCTGTACTCATTCAATAAAGTGCCTTGGGATTTTGGGGTTGGGAGGTACTAGGAGGATGTCAGTCATCATTAGTATAATAATCAGACTTAGACATTATGCATTATTTATTCCAAATATTTATTCATTATTGTGTCCCAGATTAATGTAAGCTACTTGAGGCAAATCTATTTCTTATGGAAGTATTAGTGAGAGCAATTCTGAAGTAGAAACAAACAAACAAATAAACTTTGCAAAGCTCCTTCAAGGAAAGAGAGAGGGAAGAGAGATGAGAGAAAAGAAATTTTTAAGAAGTTGATTGATCCTAAAGCTGTCAGCTTATATTATTGACAATAAGCAAGTCTCTTCTGGGAGCACAGATGTTGATCTAATATAGTTGGTCCGTGATCTAATTTAATGTTAGATCTCCTCTTGGTAGACAGTAAGTTTGTTTCCATTTTTTGGGGAGAAAAATGAGAAAAACATATCATAGTTGCAAAAGCTGTGTGCTCACAATGTTATAAATTAGTAAACTTATATACTATGGAATGTAAACTAGTGCAGCTTTGTTGGAACTGATGGCGTGATAGCATTATTTTGATTTCTATCTGTCAAAATCCAGTTTTGTATCAGTAGGCCAGAAAGTGGTATTGTGGTTTATAAAAGTTCTGTCTTATTTTTGCTACCAGTTATTCTCGATTTGATATGTTATTTTTAATATTAGCATTCCAATGACAGCAAAGGCCTGGGACGAAGGCATCCTGTGTGCCGCACAGACATATAGTGTAGCAAGTGACAGACGAGATACACTTTGACCAAGAGGCAAATACTAGAATTATCTGGAACAGACCCCTGGTGCAAGCTGAAATGGAGGCAAAATATGCTAGGCTATTCGCTCAGCTTCATAGGCTCATCAATAGTGGAGGCAGCTGAGATTCTGAGGTTTTGTGAGTTAACATATGGCAGGTTTATTATAAAAAAGAGTCTTGATAATTACTTTTCCTCTCTGTATGTACATTTTTAAAGTAAAATGCTTTGCAAAATGATAAATAAAATATATGGAGGTGTGAAGATGTTGCAGTGCTAAGTTCCTGAACCCACTATTTAATTCTGTCATGCTTTTTCCCCAGTATTTTTCTATTACTGCATTTGTCTATGTCTTTTTTTTTATATTTACATTGTAGGCCCTTAGGGAAATGGGCAACCTTTCTGTTATGTGTCTTCATCTGGGCCCGGGAAATAATGTCATACAAAACCTAAGCAAACTTGAGTTTATTTTGGTGTATTTCCTTTTTCAATTGTTTTGAATCTTGACACTTTAAAAAAAAGTCAGAAGGTTTTAAAAACAGTAGAATAACAAATATTGATTCATATATCCAAATGATTCCTCAGTTTAAAGACAGCCTTTAAAGAGCTGCTTGGCTTGCTTCAGCTACCTTTCTGCAGTCTCAACATTTGAACTAAAAAGAGAATATGTGCCCATATTTGGCATCCCTTACACATCACTGCATAGGAAAGATGGAATTTTAATCCTTCAGAACCATTTACTTGGCACCTAAGCATAATGTGTCACTTCTATTAGAAATGATAACTCATATGGGCTTAGTCCTGCAGCCAGCTACTGCCGAGAGATGCAAACACTCATGAAAAGCAAAATCAGTGTGCTCCTGCCTTTCCAAGGAAAGCTCTCCTAATCCACAGGAACATAGCAGCAACTGGGCAATGTCAACCTAGCAGTATATATACCCCAGTATCCTCCCCCAACAGCAAACATTAAGGGGCAAATACAGAATTAGCACAAACCTACTGTGATTCTTGGAATACTCTGCCAATTTCCAGTGACCTGTAGGCCAGGTTTTGTTGGTTGGTTTTTTTTTTAAATCCACTCAACAGCTGAGTATTACCAGGATCTTCATTTATGTCAAGGAAGAAGGAAAAAAAGTTACTTCATCATGCCATAATTACACAGAAGTTTTCTTCTGACAGTCCATACAGGCGAAGGTGAGCAGCAGGCTAATTGCATTCTGTTGGGAAATTTTAAGTTTTCTTTCTCTGTATTTCTTCCTCCTTAATGTTGTCAGCGCTTTGCTATTAGCTTAATGCAAACGAGATTTAAATATTATGTATTTATGTTATTGCTGGCATAGTTCATGTCATGGGTAAAGACAAGTAATCAGTAGTCGACCAGCCAGCTAGAGGCAGAAGGGGCAGTGACAGAAGAGAGTTTCAGTTTTACAGCAAAAGAAACTTAGAAACATTTTCAAAGGATTTTAAATGAGAACCAGACTGGTGCTTGCATATAAATGACCAGTGTGTTTATCACAGCAGGAGATGAGCACACTTGAGCACATCAACCCACCATAAAAGGGTCCCATGGACACTGGTTGAAGCCTTCCCCTGTCCTAAAAGTGCAAAGCAGAAAGGTTCTGCCTTATCTCTTTTAACACAGATCATTTAAAAGAAAGAGTGAGGAAGAAAGAGGTTATGACTGAAGGAATTAATGAGCTGATCACAGCTTCTTACTGAAATTTTTAGTTCTGAAAACTGAGAGGATAAATGATAGCCTCATACCATTACAGCCGAGGATGAAAATCAGCTCCTCCTTTTTGCTGCCCTTATCCCCTCCCTGCCTGTCTGGAATCATTGCTTGCAGAGGTTGATTCTCTCCAAATATAAAAAATGCCACCTGCTTGAACCTAAGGCTTAACTCCAGGAAGAAACAATAAATAGAAAGTTTAAGTTATCTTTTGTTTACTTGAAAGAGTGTGTGTGGGAAACCACTTTCTGTTAGTACTTTTGATTTTGATAAAAAATTATAATGTTGACAAGGAAGAGAATGATTGAAGTGAAACCCTAAGCAGTTGTGATGATGACATGAGCTCATTGCATCATACACACTCAATGCAAATGACTACATATATGGAACTAGGGAGGAAGAAGGAAGCCAGGAGATCTGCAACTGGAAAGAAGTGAGAAGTTTACTTAATGATGAGCAATGATTTTAGCTAATACATACATTATCTTCTGAATAAATATTTTTCTTATTTGAAAAGTGTAGGCTTTGTATGGAAAAAATGAGGAAGAAAAAAGCAGCTTAAACATTTTTTACATTGCAAAATTGTTTGGATTTCAATTCAGAACAACATTTCAAGATTTTCATTTGATACAATGTTATCTGAAGAGAGAGCCTTACCAGGCTATCTTGATTCAGGTCTGCAGGATAAATATAACCCATATTATTTCAACTTTCTATAAAGAGTGTTAGATTCTGGCCCTAGTAACATTCCTGGAACACAGGACAGCATCATCACATAGATTAATATTGATCAACCGATTATTCATTGTATTAAGTATCTTTTCTAGTCCTGCAAATAGTCTGTGATTAATCCTGGAATAATTTAGGTTGGAAAAGACCCTTCAGATCATTGAGTACAACTGTAAACCTAACACTGGCAGGTGAGCCACTAAACCATGTCCCTAAGTGCCCCACCTACATGTCTTCTAAATATCCCCAAGGATTGTGACTCAACCACTTCACTGGGCAGCCTAAGAGTTAAAGCCACATCTCCTGAAACTTAATTCAGAAACACATACTTAACTTTGTACCCTATCCTATATGTATGCTGAAACAGCTGATGGAGTGTTATACCTCATTCTATCATCTTTCGATGGTGGACCTTCAGAGCCATGAGGCTAAATCTGTGTCTCTGAGACTTTCGTGCCATAGATCCTTGGCTTGTTTCTGATTGGAAAATGTATTTAGCAGTTGTTATAGCCACACTATGGAAAGCTCTACTTTTGTAAATCTCCTGTAAGACATTGCAAAACACAGAGAAAAAAAAACAGGGCAAACAAAACTAAAGAAAGAGACAGAAGAAAGAAGGAACAACTTGCCCAGAGTTGTACAACATCACTTTTCAAAGTAGTGATAAAGCAGGTTAAGGATCTATTCTCCAAGTTCTTTAATGTTGAGTATCCCATCTGTTTTCATTCCATCTCCTTTAAAGAAAAATTTCTGGCTGATCTGAAAATGCTCACAAGTCCCATCTTTTCACTTCTATCCTTTCACTCATACTTGAATAGCTCAACTCTCTCACCTCTTCTTCTTTTTTTTTTTTTTTCGCTAACATTACACTTCAGTTTCAATTATGAAATCCTCAATCTGATTTGTCTGTGCTGGCAGAAATATTCAAATGTCTTGCCCCAAGTTAATCCCATATTGGAAAGGGAAGAACGGAAATAATGGGGGGAAAAAAAGAAAAAAAAAAACAAAACAAAACAAAAAAATGAACCCGTAAACCCTAAGCAACTCAAATGTTTGAGAAATGTTTCTTTGAGCTGGAAGTGCCATTGTATGGCAGAAAGCATAATGGTGCAGAAAAAAGCCAACAATTTTTTGCACTAACAAGGGGCAGCAAAGTCTCCAGACAAAGCTAAGGAGTAGAGACTGATTGTTGATGGGAAGCCGATATAGAGCTGTGCTGAAGAGCTATGTGAAGTAACTAAGAGGAACTACTTACTGTGCCTACCAAGATCTTAAGCAGTGCTACAGAGTCTTCAGCAGCAGTTCACTGGCTCTTTACTTATGTACCTATAAGCAGAGCACGGTATTGTCAGTTTAACACAAATAGAGGAAATCTGCAATTATTCAAGATCTAGTTCTTAAAATACTATCAACTGAAATTGGAGGTGGGACCATCTGGGTGTTTCCAGAGTAAAAGCTGTGATGACGTATGCCCATTCTCGCATTTTAAAGTGATCTGTAGTAAGACACAATGGAATAGTATTAAAAAGTGGTGTATATATTAGACCAATTTCAGTAATTCTTCAACGGCATAAAAGACACCTTTCTAATTAAAATAGAAGTGACAATGTAATGTATCATGAAGTCATGAAAATAAGACTTTGTCCAGGACTCTCAGACACACTTTGGATCTTTCTATATCAAACTTTCTCAATGTATTGAAGCTGCTAAGTCAGCAAAAACAATGTAATATTTCATTCATTATATATTAATTCTGCTGAAAACCTATCCAATTTTCCTTTAAGATTTTGAGATTCTCTTACATGAATCTGTCAGCAGTAAAAATCATTGCTATTCAAAAGGAAAATAACATGTCTCTGATACATGTCAGAAAAGGCCCTTGGTTACAGCAATGTGCTTTATTTATTTATTTATTGCATAAATACACTGAGAAGCTTTCATATCATAAAAAAAACATAGCAACAATCTATGGATATTCCCCTATCTGGGTCATTCCTCCTACCACTTGAGTCTGATGCTCTGTAAGCCATCATTTTCAAATGTCCATATCAGTTCACCCATCTAGAATTCAAGCCCTTGCAGTGTGCAACTCCTGCCCACCTGAATCCGCGCTCCCCGTCTTTCTGAAATTTAGATTTCAGCTCTCAGCTGAATGGCAAACTTCTCATTGAAATGTTATTTCACACATTGCAAAGTTTCCTCTTCTCCATTGCTTTCTCCCTTTCACTAACAAAGCTGTTTTGAATCAAGATAGGTATGATCCATATGACAGAAGGGTAACAAGACTTAAGTAGGGTGTACATTTCATTAACTGCAGCAGGGACTTTCAGGTAGACAAATGCTGGATGATATCTGATACCCAGGTTGTTTCTCTGAACACAATGGGGGAAAGAACCTGCTTCTATTCTGACACATTTTCAAAGGCAGATGTAGCTCCACTGGCTGCAGGAGAGTTACTCACAAGCTGGCACCCATCCAGAAGCTCCGACTCATCCTGACCTTCTATTTACAGGAAACTGTTGCCACTAACAAAAATCTGTCCCATGTAGATCAAAATAAGCATGTAGTAAGAAAGTCCCTGAACAACAATTACATAGCTGTCAAACCATGGAATAACACCATGCAGAATCTGCCAGATTCTAGATAAACTCTTAAATGTACCTTTCTTTACTGATTACAGAAGGAATTCATGGTACACAAGTTCTTAACCCTGTCTTAAATGCCTAAGTTTAGGGTGGATTAGTTTGGACTTAAGGAGCATAGCTTTATGAAGCAGATACTTTAATGGATCACTGAGGTTTGTGAACTATACTTTCCAAGTAGATTTAGGTTTCCTTCCATTTTAGTGCTGTGATTGATATATCCCTATAATGGAATCTAGTGCCATTTCAAATACCCTTGGAGGTCTGACACTTTTAAGCAGCATTGCCGGCTGTGCTGCACAAATAGAAACACCCTTTTAAAACAGCAACTAGAAATCTGGTGGGGTCCCCTAGATGCTTATACTTAGGCACCTTAATCCTACTCAAACTGTGCAGACAATCAGTCTGTCACAATACTGTTTACCTGATCATATTGCAGCATCTCTGTTGTGACTATGCCTTTACAAGAGTCTTTCTTGCATGGGCTAAATGAGAGTTCAGCACCTAAAAGCTAGGTACTGGACCTAGCCAACCACTAGAAGCCTGGTCTGAGAGTCAGTACAGCATTATTACTCCACAGGACTTCCAGATCTCTGTAAGAAAACCTTGAAACCTACCTAAAACCCAGCTCTGGCCAAAGAGTCCTGCCTTCTGATCATGGCATTCACTGACAGGAATTGTGAAGTGGTGCCTTGGCTTCTGGGACACAGAAGCCACAAGCTGGTCAGTGCCAGCAGTTCAGCACAGCTTCAATCTGATTTATCACTCAGGACGCACAAACTAAACTACCTCAATCTACATCCATGCCTGAGTTAATAATCTGAATACCCAATTAAGCTGCATTGGGATCTGGACTCTTTCACATCCTACTAGTTCAGGTACCTCTGTACTGCTGACATAGAAGCAACTGTGAGTCAGAAATTAAATCCTCTTTCCTCTGCTGTATTCTTTATTTAATGATAATATAGATGGAAAATAAATACGTAATTCAGGCTTTGTGCTTCCTCAAGAACAGCATGGTTTCTTTGATATGAATAATAATTAACCAGGGGAATGATTACCAAGAGGTGTAGTGTTACGGGGCATGTTAAAGTTAAGACAAGTTTACACGATTCTTACTTAAAGACATAGCTAAACTTAAACAGAAATTCAATCAGGGAAATCCTGCAGGAGCTGGAAACACTAACTGATCAGCACAGTCTCTCTGCAGACTTATAAACCTATGAAATTCCCTGGCTTTTGACTGTTCTCAAATGACCTGCCCAAGGCCACATAATGAATGTGTGACAGCAAGAAATAACCCCCAAACTCAGCACAGTTTTAGCATTTCCCAGGCCCAGATTCCAGGTTGCTCCAAGAGCAGCTTCTGTCTGTTTTGATGTAAAGAGTTATTATGGCAGATGCCAAAAGATGATGTTCAGTATTCATGAGACTCATGCATCTTCAACACGGGAACCCATAAGACTCATGTATTACAAGTGTTCCCCAGAAACTCTTTTCCAGCGGTGCTCAAGGCCAGGTTGGACAGAGCCTTGAGTGACATGGTTTAGTGTGAGGTGTCCCTGCCCATGGCAGCAGGGGTTGGAACTGGATGATCTTAAGGTCCTTCCCAACCCTAACTATTCTATGATTCTAACCTGGTCTAGTGGAAGGTGTCCCTGTCCACGGCAGGGGGCTGGAAGTAGATGATCTTGAAGGTCCTTCCAACCCAAACCATTCTATTACCCTATGACTCTATTGATATACACTTAAAAAAACCCAACCCACCAAAAAAAAAACACCACCAAAAAGCCAAAAAACCACATAACCACAAAAAGCTTCTGTTTTCAAACTCCAAGACTTAGAACAAAGCATCTTCCTAACGTAAATGAACTAAAAGAGATGAAAAAGAAAAAGAAAGCCTCTGATATTAAAACACTTTTCCTTGACAAGTGCTTTCTCATTTGCCCCAAAGAAGAAAAATCTGGGAATATTTTTTTTTTTCCTGTTATGTTGACAAGACTATTGAACGTTACATAAAGCAGTGCTGCAGGTTAAAGACTGAGGTTATTTGTGTCTAAAATGCTCTAACCTTGTGCTGCTGCTGCATTGAAAACCAAAACCACTTTTAACAAGCACCTTTCCCCTGTGGAAATCTGATTTGTTTCTTGATATTCTGGGTCAGGGATCAAAAACATTAGGAGGTCAAAACCCCCAAACAAAGGAAACAAAGGTGAGGAGAAAGAAAGAAAAATAACACAAGCAGTGTTAGAGTCTTGATGCCTTCTAACCTATGTTTTTATTGTGTTCAACAAACACAACAAATACTTAGTAGGAAACTATCATTTGTAAATAGAGATAAGGTGTCCAGAGGACTGTTTACAAACAGAATATGGAAATTCTTATTGCAGTCTCCAAAATAAGCAGTTATCTTCTCATAAATTATATAATTAAATTTGAAAATGCTCTATTTTGTTTTTTTCTCATGCTGGTTTTGCATGGTCCTGCTGCTTGGCTACATCTGCAAGTGATGGAAACAGATTTGTTTCCATCAGTCACTGAGAAGCTGCACTATTTCATACTAAGAAGTGTCTGTAATTTAATCCTCTTTAAAGTTCTTTAAAACAGGCTTTAATTGTAAAAGTTATGAAAAAAGCTGTATGTTGGTCCTTCCTCACGAGTGAAGTGCGTCATAGTCAAATACCTCTTTTAAATGCTGTGCTACAAAACTAAATAAAGTTGACAGCAAATGGCAGCTCCTGGTTTCAAACCCTTGCTCCTTGCACGGAGCAGAGAGAGAGCTTGTGGTCTCCTGTCATGCCCTTACCCTTTCAGGGTGAACTTCCTGGGAAGGGGGAGCCACCCTGCGCTCTTTCAGTGCAGTAGCACAGTAGACACTGTGACAGAAATGATAAAATCTCACAACAGAGGAATGGGAAGCTTTATAGCTGCTGGTATCTCTGAACACACCATGATGACCAACGCATATGCTGACCAAAAATCCACAGGATGATGCCAAATTTTACAAGCTTTTCCTGTTTGCAGCCTGTAGGTCTCAGCCTAATCTTTCCACTGCCTGTTTATGGGGAGTATGTACTAACATCACCGATAATGTAGCAGAATCTTTAACACCAAGTACCTGGACTTTGCAGCATGGAGGCATTCAACCCAATATGTATACATCTTCCACACATAGCAAATGAAGGTTGAGGCTGAGATGTTTAGAAATAATTTTTGCTCCATTAATTCATGGGGCTATTCCTGAGGGATACAGTGCTTATATTTATGTATGCTTTGTGTGCTTAAGAACTGACTAGCTACTAGTAAGGGCAAGAGGCAGGCCAAAATTAGAAATGCCAAGCTAAGCCCCAGAAATCCTTCAGGTCTAGAGCACTATGCCTCTTTCCTCTTTCAGGCAGGGATAAAACTGTTTGTAACACTGCACTGGAGCTGACATTGCGCTCCTGAGCAGAGCCCAAGAACATAGCCAGGCTGCAAAGAATATTGAGCATGAGCTAAGAGCAGATCATATGGATCATCGCCTCTTTAGACCTTAAGGATCTCCACTTCTCCCCAGCCACCATCACACAGTATTTCATGCACTACCAGCTGGGGAACATGAGCAGCAGCTGTTCATTTTGGTGAAATCAAAAAGGACAACACTGCTTGTGCAAGGCTGGGATACTGGGACTCCAGCTTGGCCTTGGAGTGAGACTTCTAAATGTCCAATATGGAATTCTAAATGTGCAATTAAAAAAAAAAAACAAACAAACAAACATAAGTGACTGAAAGCATAAGTGTATACCTGATCTGGGACCTGTTGCAAGGATGATTTATCCTATGATTCTATGATGGTCATGAGGCACTTTGTCTAAACATTGGCCATGACTACTTTGAATTCTATCATTCAGACTCTGTTCCAGATGTTAGGGACATATTTCAGTAGCTCCCAGACTGTCTGTCAATGCTTCCAACAAAAGCAGAATATTTCCAACAAATTATATTGGTGGAAATCAAAAACTGTTTGGAGCAAATCATGGCTCAGGCCTTGCACGGTGTTCCTCAGGTGTGGGTTTTCACTGGGAGTAAAGACAGTCTGAAAGCCATATGGAAGTGGTAACCAGATCCTGTATACACACGGAACTTGAAATTCCTGTCAATTCTTTCCCTGACTTAATGTTGAAGCAAGAATATAAATATCTTTGACTGGTTCCTGTGTCCTGAGGGCTTCTGGTATGCCAGAAATACCTTGAGTACATGAGTAGTGATCTATTGCAAGAGGTGAGTAACAAAAAGGAAAAAAAAAAAAGTGAAGTGCACTGAGTAGCTTGCAACCAACTCCATCAGTGATATCAGGTTATGGCCTTTAGTAACATTCTGCATTTCAGAAAGCTTCTAATGTGCACATCCATTGTCCTGCAACAAGTTAAGTTTCTTGCCTACCTGCTTGTTACATCTGTCAATCATGTGTGAAAACCAATGCTGGAAAGTAATCTGACGATGCTGTTATGTTAAATAGCAGTGATAAGGATGAACTTTAAGTCCCAAAGGCCTTTGGTGGCAACAAACCATCCACAGCTTGGATTCCAGCATTTCCTGTCAGGCTAACTTTCATTAAGTTTTGCCAACAGAAGAAAAGAAAAGAACGCAAACAAAATAGAAAGAAAATAATATTAAAACGTGAACTTCTGACAAGAGTCAAAGCAAGTATCCACTTGCGCACAGGATTTTTTCATAATCTTTGCCAGCCGGCAACCCAGAACCACGCAGCTGCTCACTCACTCCTCCCTTTCCTCCCCCCTGCTCCCAGAGAGATGAGGAGGAGAATCAAAAGAATGTAACTCCCACAGGTTGAGATAAGAGCAGTCCAGTAACTAAGGTATAACACAAATAACTACTGCTACCACCAATAATAATTATGATTAGGTAAATAACAAGGGAAGAGAATACAACCACTCCCTGACCCGAGCAGTGATCTAGCTCTTCCGGGTAACTGCCCCCAGTTTACATCCTGGGCATGACGTGCTGTGATATGGAATACCTCTTTGGATAGTTTGGGTCAGGTGTCCTGTCTCTGCTTCCTCCCAGCTTCCCCTCCTCCCTGGCAGAACATGAGACTCAGAAAGTCCTTGGTCGGACTAAACACTACTAAGCAGCAACTGAAAACATCGGTGTTATCAGCGCTGTTCCCAGGCTGAAAGTCAAAAACACAGCACAGCACCAGCTAGTAAGAAAGAGAAAAAATGACTGCTACTGCTGAACCCAGGACAGATAAAAAAATCAAATTTCACATTAACATTATTCTTGAAAAGACAAAGTTTTTCTTGCACTAGGAATATATGACAGCATTTCAGGATTGTGGAGGCTTGGTTCTTATAATTTTCAAACAATAGGATTCTGAAGTGATAAAAAAAGGATATTTCTATATATATTTTCAGACAAAAAATTGTAATAGAATTGACCATTTCAGCTACATATTCTCATTTATTCTTGGTTTCCTTATGCTCATCTTTCAGTAGCTACCACGAAGAGCTCTTGTGAAATGCTAGGAATATTTGCTTCATTTAAAAGCCTTGTAGATCTTGTTTAATTTTTTTCTACATAAATTTGTGTGTTACTTTTAACAGATACAAGGGTTATTTGGAATCTGCTTAATGAACATAGCTGGGTGAATGAAAAGTATTTGGGGCTGCTCAGAAGTCATTGTGGTGATTCAGAAAGGCAAATTTGGATAACAGGCAAGAGAGGATATTTGAGAAAAACACTGAACTTCAAAAGAAAAAGTGTATGTTTGAATGTTACGGTAAAGATGCCCATAATGTAAAGTGCATATTCAAATATTATCCCTCAATATAAAATCTTATCATGGAGCTTTGGGCTTAAGCAAATAGATAGTGGATTTTTATTTCTCATTTGCACAGAACAACAAAAAAAAATACTTTCTTGGTTCATGACTGGCAGCTCACTACTGCAACTAAAATTAATAAAAATGCTACCAAAATCAATGACAATAATGATGGAGAGTCTTTCTCCTGTGTGTAGAATTCTCACGTGATAGCTGAGCCAATCACAGTTCTTCACAGGTGATGCCTGCTACAGACCTGTAATGTCACAATTTTTTTTTCTAATCAGCTCCTGTTTAAAGTTGCAATTGTTACTACATTTTTGCTAAAGTAAAAGAGAAAGTTCATTATTCTTACCACTGTGTTTCTCCTCTTTTCCCCTCCTGCTGTAATACTTGTCTCAGGTCTTTCAGTCTCCTCACTGAAAAATAATGCCTGTTCAGTTTCATTTCCTGCCAATTTTATATTAACCACAATGATAGAAATCTAGAACAGAGGAATTATGTGATTTGAATAAGGAAGAGAGTTGTGTGGGTGGAAACTTCAGCAATTGTTCATTAATATTTTGTTTGTCTTCCAACAAGCTTCCAGCAATTAAGAATGAATAGAAAGAAAAGGATAATGACATGTTTTATCAAAATTCAAATGCTAAAGAAACACTTTGAATTTATGTGACGAGTTGATGTATCTCTTCTGCCTATTGTTTCAGATATATCCTACACAGAGTCACTGTGTTAGTCTTACGTGGAGATTGACATTGACTGACTTTCTGAAGCTAAAGGGAATTATATTATTATTTAGGTTTGACTCATCACCAGTGCTTTTTCTGCTTTGGCATTAACTGAAATACAGAAATTCCATTCAAACATAAGAATCATACCATAGAATCATAGAATGGTTTGTGTTGGAAGGGACCTTTAAGATCATCTAGTTCCAAACCCACAGTAAAGCATTTCTTCCTAATATCTAACCTAAATCTTGCCTCTTTCAGTTTAAAGCCATCCCCTTCTGCCCTATCACTACATGCCTTTGTAAAAACTCCCTCTCCAGATTTCTTGTAGGCCCACTTTAGGTATTGGAGGCTGCTCTAAGGTCTCCTCAGAGCCTTCTCTTCTCCAGGCTTCACAACTCCAATCCTCTCAGCCTGTCTGCATAGCAGAGGTCCTACATTCCTCTGATTATCTTTGTGGCCCTCCTCTGGACTTGCTCCAACAGGTTCAAATCCCTCTCATGTTTGGGGCCCCAAATCTGAATGCAGTACTCTAGATGGGGTCCCATGAGAGGAGGGGGGAGAATTACCTACCTCATCCTGCTGATCATAGTTTCGGTTTTTATGCCACCCAGCATAAGGTTGGCTTTCTGGGCTGCAAGTGTACATTGCTGGTCCATGTTGAGCTCCTCATCAAACACCCAAAGTCTTTCTTGTGAGGGCTGCTCTCAATCAATTCGCTGCCTAGCCTGTAGCTGCGTTTGGGATTGCCCCACCCAGGTGCAGGATCTTGTGTTTGGCCTTGTTGAATTTCATGAGGTTTGCACTGTGCCACCTCTCACCTGCCAATGTCTGTCTGGATGGCATCCCTTTCCGCCAGCACGTCAACTGCATCACACAGCTTGGTGGTGCTGGCAAATTTGCTGAGAGTGCACCTAATCCCGCTGTCTATATCAATGACAAAGATTTTAAACAGTGCCAATCCCAGTACTGACCCTTGGGGAACACCACTCATCACTGGTCTGCACTTGGGCATTGAGCCATTGACCACACTCTTTGAGTGTAACCATCCAGCCAAGAAAAGCCTTTTTTACTATGCATGGCTGAACAGCATAATGGGTTGTTCAGAGAGGCTGTGGAGTCTCTATTCCTGAAGATATTAAAAACCTGACTGATTACAGCCCTGGTTAAAGTATTCTAGGCAAACCTACTTTAAGCAGAAGGATCAGACTAGGTGATCTCCAGAACTGCCCTTTGGCCAAGTTAAATCTTAGTGAATAACCTAAAATATCACATTGTTAAAGAGGGAAGTCATCTGATTTGAGAATTAAGGAAAAATTAATACTTTAGCTTCTGATTTTCCAGGATTTTGGGTAATACCCAAGCTAATGCTAAATGAATTAGTAGAAATATTTTAAATAATATAACTTGCTCTAACTTAATACTCGGTTGGGGCTAATTTTTTATGCTTCTTAACATACTAAGTTATTTCTTGGGTTGCATTTTACAGTTTTCCAAAGTATTTTCAAAAATCCCAGTTCTTTTGAGAAGTAGGTATTGTTACAGCAGGAAGGCCTGATAGAATCTATTTTTGTCTAAGTACCAAGTAATTGAGAAAATTGCCAACTCTTTCTTGTTACACTTTAGTGCATTCCCTTTGTATTTAGAATAGATTGTGGGGTAACTGGCTGAGAAAGGGTTGATGGTCGTAACCCTAACTCTCAATTAAACATAAAAAAAATTTGCTCTTCCACCCCACTGCTGTGGTCCAAGTGCACCAGGATTTGAATCATCAGTATTTACAAAGTTGATAGTAATTGCTATACAGAAACTATGAAAGAATATAATCCAAGAAAAATATTAGGTATCAGGAAATGCAATGCAAAACTAGACATTTTTGGAAAAGAAAGGAAAACCCTTCTCATAATGGAAAAAAAGTGCCATGATTAAGCCTCATGAAGCTTTATGTATATATTGTTTTTTAACAAATTTATCCACAGTCTGTCACTAAGGCCAAACTCTGAAATGTGTTCTTTATGAATTGAAAGTATAATATGATTTTCTATCTTGGATAGGGAAGAGTTAATTAATACAGGCTAAGGGAAACACTGTACCATAGAATAAGTTAGTAAGACTCAAAAAGTACAAACTGAAAGATACAGGTGTCTTTGGCATTGCAGTTGTTTTTTGTTGTGTTGGTGGGGGGAAAAAAAGTATCTATATGGTTTATGAAATACAGTTGAAACAAGGAAAACCTAGTGATTTACCTTTGGGCTATAATGTGAAGGATTATCTTTTGTCTGTGATCTGATCGTCTCTATGATCAGATATAATCAGGAATAATTCCATATCCTGTTGTCAGGCAATATGATCTGTTTTATTATCAGACCTCTTGCATGTTTCCTAAATGTGAGTCTAGTAAAAACTGCTCCTACTAAGGGACTAGGAAAGTATTAGGGTTGCTATTTTGCTGGGAAGGACAAATTGAAGAGATAGTGGCTTTGTTTAGGTAAAAGCAGCTCTACCATGTTGATTCACAGTGCTGGCAGATGGAGCTGTGTTAATGTTGTGTAGTGAAAATCAATAAAACTAAACATAATCCTCTCCTTTCACCTCGTGGGTATGTGCCTTATTTTGTCAGGAAAATTTCTTGTGTGCATTCTCCCTCAGAAATTTCTCATGTGTATCCTTCTTTGAGATGTTGCTAGCGTTATTATATCAATGGAAATACAAAATTAAGGATGTGTGCTTCTCCTTGTTAGAGTGCATTATTTTTAGCATTCCAGTAAATGTATGAGATAACCAGCATTTTACTAATAACTTTTTGGAAATGTTAATCCTGATATTCAGCCTTCTTCCTTCCTGTTTGTCTTATTAATATGCAGTTTTCTTTGAAAACTCAAATGCTTTACAGATTAGGATCTAAATGAAGATTAGAGTACATGAAGAATGTTCCTGTTTATGGAGGGATTTTTTGCATTCATAGCAACTGATGCATAAATAACATTTATTATGTATCAACATTCTAGTGTTTATAACTTTCTTGATAGGAATTAGATCTCATTTAGCTTAAATGTTCTTGTTAGTAACAATAATGACTACTAAAGGGCTGCTATGAGTTACATTAACAGAAACATGCATGCATTCACAGGGTTTTTTTCAGAGACATTTTATAACAATCCCTTATTTTTTTTTTTTTTTCATCAACTTTACCTCTAAGATGTCATATGTTTAGGGTGTTAAAAATAAATGACATCATTTGTCTAGCCTCAATTTTCAAAGTATATAGAAACTCATTTTTTTTTATAACTGACAGTTTTGTTATGAATGTTTCTACGGTTATCCAGATTATACTGCTAAAGTATGTGGTGATTTGCATATCAGAAAAGATGACAGTACACCATAATGAGGATATCCAATTTTTTCTGTTTTTAAAAAACATTAAATTAATCAAATACAGTGTTCTTTAACCTTGCAGATAAAAAACATATGTTATAGTAAAGGTCTATGTCTTTTTATCAGAAAAACACAGGCTTTTAATTAGAAAGTTACAGGGTGATATTTTTACCACTTCACAGTCAATCTGTATCCAAAGGTCCTCAGCATCTTTTACAAAGTAGTTGCTAAGCTGTGGCTTGTGGTTCATATCATATGACTATCAGGTCAATAGGACCTTTCAAATGTAGATTTTAATGTTTCCTCTCGAAGGTTTGATAACAGGTAAACATAGCAGCCTGTGGGAAATTATGGGAATTGCTTCTTTAATTTGTATGTTTTCTCAACTCATCACAGTATCTCTAGCAGCTAATTCCTTCCTTGAGAGATAATATGATATTTAGGAATAAACTAGGGTCTAAGTAAATCCAAATTATGCATTTTGACAAAGTTTGTATCACTGGTCCAGAACTTAGTAGCAACTGACAGGTAGTTACAGAATACAGGATCTCATTGCATGAAGTTTTGGTGTATCAAACAGTTCACAGTTTAAGTACTGATCTAAAAAAGGATTTATAAAGTTAAATTTTGTGAGGACAGTAAGATTAATTTTTTATTAAGATGTGATAATCTTGAAATTTAGTCAAGATAAATCCTTAAGTAGAAGTTTAGAAGCTGATTTAATATACCCATTACCTATTATCAGTATTCAGTAATAGACAACTTAAGTGGAAATTCACTAAACTCTATAGAATTTGATGGTCTTGCACCTATTTATACCATGTAAAATTTGTTCCAGTTTTTTCCTGATATGTGTATGTTATGTATGTATTTAGTAGTACATACTAAGTACACTTAGTATTATGCTTAAATATTTAACTTGGGGGAAAATGTATAAATTACTGTTGCATGCCTGTGTGATTCCACAGTATTATATTTTACCATATCTTTTCAAAGGTAAGCTGTATGATTTACACTAGATCTTACTTTAAAGAAAAATACAGTTTCCCTTTAAGAACTAGTGTATGGATATTCCTTACATACCTGGCTATTTTATCTAAAAGCATATTTCTTTGCTTATTTTCACTAAATGCTATCTAGCATAGTAGTATAGTATGTATAACAATACATTTAACCCATATACATATATATACCGCCATATACCATCTTTACAGCCTGAACCCCTGACTGCATGGAAAGTGGAACAATCAGAGAGTGTGCTCACTGGAGAGACTCCCAAGATAGGGAAGACTGTAGGCTTGTCGTGTCTTGCAATACAGGGCAGACAATTCTTTCCACTTGCAGATTTGCAACTGCAAAATAGGGTCAGTGCCCTGGTAGCAGACAGTAGGGTGGAAACTCTGCGTGAGGAAGCTTCAGCATGAGAAACCCTCTTCTAAGGGGGTTGAGGTTTGCAGTGTGTCAGATGTTTGGATGCAGAATGCTTTACTCCTGAGGCTTAGTCACTCATTGTATCGTTATCTGCTGCTCCTTATCCACATGGGCACCAGTGACACTGTGAAGATGTTGACTATATCAAGAGTGACTACATGGCTCTAAGGAGACAAGGTGAAGGGCACATAGGAGTTTATGGTGTCTCTTCAGTCACAACAGTGAAAAGCTTGGGAAGCAGCAAGTAGGTCTGTGGGACACGGATTTTGCTTTTAGACCAATGGACTCCTTTTGGAAGATTGAGGACATCTGCAGAGAGACAGGGCTCACTTGAAAAAGCTGGCAATGGCATCTTTGCTATAAGGCTGGTCATCCTGGTGAGAACCTCAAACTAGGAATGGCCAAGAAGGGAAATTTCAACCCCCAGCCAAGTAAGGAGGTGGTGAGCAGGGGTGGATAACAAAAGGCGCAAGGTGGCAGGTACAAGAGAGACCTCTAGAATAATAAAAAAGAATGAAAAATGGTCCACCTCAAAGACACCATATGTACAGAAATATACACAACCTGGGAAACAAGCAGAAAGAACTATAGCTTTGTTACCTTTCTTTGCATTTATTTAGTTATTTCTCTGAGGGAATTAATTTGGGTGTAAATTACCAGTAAGACAATACACAAGCTCTAATTGAAATATGAAAATACAATCTGAATGATGCGGATGTTTTGCAGCACCGACTACTGCAAAAGAGCTTTATCCTTCCTGCATGATTCAGAACTGGTAGGAAAGCTTTTAGAATTCCTTTGCAGTTCGGCAATGGTATTCCTTCCAAATACTCCTGGAAGGGAAAGATCTTACTGGCAAAAAGATAATCATAATGTATATTGTAGATATAGAGTCTTAATCCAGCAGTTCTAATCCTTCTCTATGCTTTCTACTATTTCCACATTAGTGAAAGAAACAGCAACTATAAACTATTTTACTTTGGTCTTCAAATCTGCGTTATTTTTTCTCTCTATTCTGTTTTGCACCTCTGTTCTCCCTGCATTAGATATGATATGAAGCTGTAAATTAAATTGGTATAAAAGCACTTTGCAGGTGAAGAATAGAAAGAAACTGTAAAAGGTCAAAAACTCGCCATGAGAATATCATGATTTTTCCCTTAGAATCTTCTTATATTTCTAGCAACACCCACATTTATGAACTTTTGATCTACTTGTGCCAGGAATAATTAACGTTGTATTTGTAGTCCAAACTATTTACCATAGCGCTGAATATATCCTCAAAACTTTGTATCCTCAAAAACGAAAAAGTAAAAATTCTAACTGAAACTTCACCTACCCCTCTACTTGTGGACCACTTAATGTGGACTTCTGTTCTTCAGGGCTTGTGTAAATGCTTGTCATTGTTGTTTTCCCCCTTCTGGCCTGCATACACGCTTTCACCATAGAGTGAACAGAGGTGGGGTGATGTGTGCCTGTGTCTCATTGTAACATAGGACTTGAAATACATCTGAATTTAAAGGTGGGCAGCGCTCTCATTTTAAACATAGGAAAGTCTGCATAGTGTCTTATAAAATGGAACTATTGGTGTTTGTTATAGAAGGTGCTTTCTAGAAAACCAGATATTTCTCTGTAGTTTTATAGCCTTGCAAACAGCAAGTTATTTCAAATCTATCATTAAATTATTTGAAATGTATCATTACTGCTTGAGTGTATTTAAAACCATAGGTGAATCCTCTAGCTTCTTACTGAAAATACTGCCTGCCCCCAGTGTCCTCTGAAATGTGAAGGATCTACTCTCCCACTTCCTGGAATATTCACTGGTGCCAGGGTTCAGCATGTAGGCTTCCAGAGCAATAGTAATATCTGTCATTTTGAATGAATACAAATCTCTAACAATCTATGTTTGTACAGTCCCAGTGGAAGCATGTGGTGTCAGCTGTGCTCGCAGTACTTTAAAGGCTTTATTAAGTCAGCTGGCAGCACACCCTGTCTCCAGGCACTGAATTTTATGGCAAAGGAGCTAAGAGACTGAACCCTTTCCCCCTCTCCCCCTTCTTTTTTCCTTCTTTCTCATGTCATCTAGCTTTCAAAACCACAGGAAGTGATTTTATAAAAGGCTTATGGGTGTGCTGCTATGATGTTAATACCCACAATATAGTTTACAGGTGAGCATTTATACTCACCCACACATTATTACACATACACACACACTGTCAAGTACCTTTATGCAGTCCGATGCAAACTCCATTCAAATTATTACTATTAGGTAAAAGAGAAACTGTATTTATAAATCATTTATAAAAGAATTTATAAATAATTTATAAAAGAATTTATAAATAATTATAAACCAGCTTTCTTAGCTCATGCAGCCATTTGAATGGAGGCTATGAAAAACTGTGTGAAGGTTCTGGACCATGTATCACAGTAAAAATCCACAGATACTCTGTCCAGTGTCTTTCTAAGGACTGTACTTGCTTTTTGCTTTAATTTAGACAAAATTGTTTAATTGGTAAATGTTAAAATATTAGCTTGCTTAAGTCATGTTTTGAGAATCAGTTGTTCAAAGACTGAACTTTTCAGTGACATTCAGAATCTTTTCTCTTGCAGCCATTTCGTAGAGTGACGTTTTCTGTTGTGAGTCAGCCTCAGGACCCACATCAGGGGTCATTGCAGAGTTGCTATGACAGCGGTCTGGAGGAGTCAGAAACACCAAGCAGTAAGAGTTCATCAGGGCCAAGACTGGGTGCCCTTCCACTCCCAGAGGACAACTACGAAAGGACTACGCCGGATGGCAGTGTTGGTGAGGCAGAGCATATGGAAAATGGTAGGGGCAAACACAACATTCACACACATAATCTCACTAGCAAGTGATATTAAGTAGACTTTTGAAAGGTCAGTCCAAATAAATAATAAATAAATTAAATAGTTAAAATTGTAATTATTTTATTTTAAAGTTTGTTAAAATGCAGATACACAAAATAATGGAACATAACACTACTAATAAAACCAGCACTTTCTTTTCATTAAATGATTTAAAAAGTATACTGCAAAAGCACTTAAAACATTGAAAAAATACAAATAGAGGGCTGGGGAGAGCATCATTGAATTAAATTCTATATTTTTCATTTTAGATAAAAGATCATAAAGGACATGTATTCTATTTTCCTTCCAATTTTGGTTCAAAAACTACTTAGAAAACTTCCCAGAATGTAATATGGATAGCATCAGCAAAAGAAAATAAAATTTAAAAACCCCAGAGAACCCCCTTTTCCCCAAAAATGTTATATAGACTGTTTTCAAAATAACACGGAGTGTCAAGTCATTGTTTAGAAAAGAACATTATATTCCTTTTCTTCACACTTTGTTTTGTACAGTACTTTTAGAACATCTCATTTAAATTCAGGATCTATTTATGTACAAGGAGAAAATGCTGAATCCTTATTTATTCAATAGTAATTCTCCAGCTATTAAAAGGAAAAGTAATTTAAATCTCAAGTTTTCCTTTCTATCTAAAACTATTTAGAAATTTAAAAAATCTTTTCAATTTGAAATATATTTCATAAACCTGAATGTTTTACTGTTCTCTGTTTATTGGCCTTAATCTAAAATTTTATGAAGTCAGACACTGACTTAATTGTCTTTTCATTTGCCCATAAACATTAACATAAATTATTGTATGTCTTTTGATAACAAAAAACATTATGGCTTTGCTGATCCAATTGGAATTGGTGGGTATATGCAAGAAGGACAGTGTATTTTCTGTTATAGAATCAATGCATTAGTTTGGCTAAGTGCATGTTTTAGTTTTTCAGAGATTACAGCACTGGAGAGTTGTTCTTGGGCTTTTGTCTTTCATCAGATAGGCATGTTAACCCAATAAAAGTGTGTTATTCTTCATGGTAAGATATCTAGTATGTGTGACTAAAGAGTAGCTACAGCCATCTATATATGTTTATAATGTGTATCCCAACAGCAAATGACTAATAGACCAAAAAAGGAAGATGGTATTATCCATCTCAAAAGAAGATATATTAGACTATGTATGTGTGTAAGTGTGTGTCTATATTTTCTCCTTGGTTGTTTATATGAATACATCTCTACATTTAATTTTTCTGGGTATGAGGATAGAGAAGAAAGTCATACTGGTATTACTAGAAAAATGTCAGAAAAAAAAATTTCTAGACTTTGTGACTAAATTGGGATGATTATTTTACTTTCTGTTTTGTAGTGAGATTTTGTGGTTAACATAATGAAACTAAACAATTTGTTAATTCCCTTGGACATATAGCAGTGTAGTAGATTACTAGACATTAAATCCCAAGTTCAGAAAGTATGCTAACATGGAGTATGCCTGAACCATACAGGCAAAACTGTAAAGCCACAACTGAATATAATTTTTAATATATTTGGTAGCCAGTGAAAATCATCACACCTACTGAAGTGTAATTGAAAATGAAGAGTGCTTGAACGGTGTAAAAAATAAATCAGATTTTGTGGTAATGCAAAAACTGATATTGCATTCTAAAAGTTAAAGTATTTTAGACATTGTTTTGGGTTGTTTTTCTTTTTATATATGATGCTTCATATTTGGTAGGATGAATTTGTTGGGTTCAGTTTTTAAAAAAATAGTATCACATAGATAGGATAGAAACATTGAGCTAGATAGATATATTATTCCATGAATAAATCAATGAAAACAAATTTACCATACAGAAATAATTTCATAGTGGGCCTTGCATATAGTAGTCAGGAATTCCTTCTGCTTTATAAAAACATGAACAGAGGCTTTATACTCTACAGATTCCTGGATTTTGCTTTCACATTTTAAAAACAAAATTTCATCAGTGTCATGTCATCTGCCTTCAAATCATTTTGTTAACATTAATCTACAAATAATGACTGAACAGGATGAAATATACTTTTGTTCTTTCATATATGTAATATCTGACATTTGAGTGAGAGGTTTCTGTGATCTGATTCTGAAGTCCACTTGTATTTTAATTACTGTAAGCATAATTGTATTTTCAAATTCTGATAATGTAATCTTCAATATTAATGGAACATTCTGACAGAAATAGAATTGGAATTGAAATCTGTCAAGTGTTCATTTGTCACATTTAATTAGAATCTAGGTAATCTGCAGTGTATAACTTGGTTAGGTTTTAATCAGGATTTATGCTAGATTTTTCATGCAGATTTTCCATGGAAACAGCACTTGGGAAGCTGTCTTAGTTATTGATTGTTATTACTTCAAATATTTACCATTTAATTTCAGTTGATGTGAAACAATGCAATTATGACTAATTGCTTTGGATTTCCTCTTATTTTAAAGTTGGAAATTATAGTTTTCAGCACAATACACTAAACCCTCTGATACATTTGATACTTTTTTTTTGCAAGCTAAGATGGCAAAGGAAAACTAATTTTTATAGTTAAGGCAAATGTAAGAAGGTTGAGTTCACAGTCAGACTAGATAGGAAATTCAGCTTTCTGTTTGTAAGAGTGTCTTTCTATTTTCTCAGGCAAAGATAATAAAATGCTGGAAAGAAAAAAAAAGGATAAGGGGGTTGGTTTTCTTAGAATATACTGTACATTATCTACCAGCCTACATGATTGTCAGATGTAGATTGAAGTTTTATTCCGATGATTAGCTGTGGTGTCAGATGAAGTAGAAAAAAGAAAAAAAGTGAAGAAAAAAAGAAATGTTAGCAGATTGACTGTGAAAATTTAGTATGCAAAGATCTTGTTAATTAGTGAAATCTGCAGAACCAGAAGCAACTTTTGAGTTAATTTATCCCCTGCCCTTGGAGCTTTCCTTACAAGGAAATTCTGCTCATATGCCCAGCCTTCTCTAATTTTGCTGTTAGAATGGCACTGTCTGAATGTAAATTGCACAAAAATGTTCTAGAGAACATTTTCATTGCATACATATTTGTATATTAAGGGTAAAGCCATTACCATGGTAAAGGAGTTTCCTAGTCTTTAGTCATAGCCTTCTGGTTTTGATAATGCCTTATGCCACATCATGTTTCTTGCAGCCTTCTTGGCAATATTTCATTATGCTCCTTTTTTTTTTATTTCCAGATATCTGTATGACCTATTTTTTTTATTGTTTGTTTGTTTGTTTTTTAATTTAGCTAAAATATCTATGACAGTGAAACTGCAGCACTCTAAATTTTGGCTCACATGTTCTTCCCTGGAGACTTTTATCCATGCAGTCATAATTAGGGTGTTTGCCACACCCAAGATACTTGCATTAAAGCTAGGCTCAGGTATTTCTACATGAACGTATCTTTGGTCTGCAGCACCCTATTTTAAATTAGCCCATGTTTCAGTATCAGATATGTAAGGGTGGAGAACAGCAGTCACTTTTGTGAAAGAAGGAAAATAAGTTTATAGCTTTCATTTTTACAGGGAGAAATGGAGTAAAGAAAGATTAAGTGCCATATCTGAAGTCACAGAGGAAGTAAGGGGCAAAACTTGAAAAGGAGCTCAGAATTTTTGTGATTCAGTTATTTGAGTCCCACAAAGAAATCAGTAGATAAATTACACTCCGGCTGACACATGAAGAACTAAAAGGCAAGGGAAGTATATTATCTCCTTTCATAGTCTGATAATATGCTATGTTCTCAATGACAATTTCAGATTTAGACTGTAAGTGTCGAAAGTTCCACTATCAGTCTAGAGAAGGGTTTCATGCTATGTGAGATAACTTAAAAATGTGAAAGGAATTTTGATAATTAATAAAAGCAATTAGTTTTATCTATGAGAGCATTCTCTCACTTTTAGTTGTAAAATAGAATTTTAATCTGTCCTCTGGATCAAAGTGTTAAAATGAAAAATAGAATCCATTAGTTTACAGAATCCATGTTTACAGAATCCATTTCTCTTTAGCTTTTTGCAGTGCCAATAACACAGGTTAATGTTCTTGAAGACTTAAATGTCCTTGTTGCAAGGATTACAAAGCAGACATTCATTGACTTATTTCATAGAATTACTGTACTTTTTCCATTCCCATTATTTTCAGATGTTTTGTTCTCTTGAATTCAGGTCCCAAAATTGCATGTGAATAATTTTTTTTTTAAAACTGTATCCTGAAAATGTTGATGGAAGGAATCCACCTGAGAGGTTGAGGCAGTAAAGGTTTTCAATGTAGTGATTACATGCTAATAGTTCCTTTTTTGGCTTATTTCATCTTTCAGTGCTGCTACATCTACTTTTTCTTAAATGTTACCCTGCATGTATGAACCCAAAATACCAGAAAGTGCTGCACAAATTATTATTATGTATGTATAATACTTATACATAAGAATTGTTTCTGATAAATCCTAACCTATAATTAGGCATACAATGAACTTTGTATTCTGTAAACCCAGCAACATATAGTTGTAATGTTTTGGAACACATGTATATGCTTTCAGTGACAGATTATGTCTTGAACCAGTTTGGTTTGAGAATGGAATATTCTAGTAAGATCTGTAAAAAGACATTTTATAAGAGGAAAAAAACCCAGTTCCTAAGACACACTGTGCAGGGATCCCTGTTATACTAGTGCAGTCTTATGTAAGGCAATGAACCTGGTTGAGAAGAACATTGGCAGTTTTCCTCCTTGATTTTTTTCCATTTTAATCTTTTACCATGTCCCTTTAGATGACTTTACCCCATATGTCTGTGAGTTTCTTCAGCAGAGGAATATGTGGTTTGCTGACTTATATGCATGGTAGTACTTTAAGTTTCAAAACTATATGGTGTTTGTTCTTTAAGAGTTACTTGCATTTTGAAGTGTTATATATGTATACCTACAATAGAAATGAGAGAAGTATATTTTGATTGTGTTGCAAATTCCTAGTGTTGATATATATTTTTGCATATATTTTTACTTTATTAAGTTAATAACATACTACAGAAAGATGAAGAATTATTTTAGGTGCATTATATGTTTTTTGCACTAAGGTCATTGTATCTTACCTACTGTTCTGTGTTTACATTGTACTTCAAATGCGCAATGCAATGTAAAAGACCAAATATAGGCTGACTGTGAGCAGAGATAACTCTTGTTGAAGCTGCCAGAATAGTATATTGTTTATTTCCTCTTTCCTTACCTTTTTGTTTTCCATGACCTTCTAGAGAAATACCTACAACTTCTGTATACGATCTATTCATTAAGTATACCTGAGTATTGCTGTGAATTTTTTTCATCTTGATCAGGATTTTGGCAGCTTAAAGAATGTATGTTTGGATCTTCTGGAATCAAAGAAGGAAGGCATATTTCTGTATTGAAAATCTTCCCCTACACATTGATAGCAAAGCTAACAGATTATTCAGCATTTTTCTGATTTTCTGAATAGTATTGTTATTTCTCTTGCTGTTCTCTGTCTCTTGCTTTCCCATTGTACTTACTGTAGTTCCCTTTAGTGAAGAATAGCATATGGTTCTTTTTTTAAGGTATACTACAAGATTGCTTCCTTCAGTCATGATTTCAGCATCTTGCTCTTAAAAAGAAAATATATACAGCATGAACTCTTCACCAATCTTAAAAACAGTATATTGATATCAGACAAAGTGAACTGCCATTTATTAAACCAGCTTTCTTTTATTACCTTTAAAAAAGGAAGTCAATGTTTACATTCCACCAGGTTTTAATCATTAATTTGAAAATGGAGAAAGACTTTGGATTCGTAAAGAACTATTCCTGCAGTTCTATCTGTTAGGATGAAACACCAATGAGGGACAGACAGGCTTATATGTGCATGTGGGCATATGAGTCAGTTCTTACTGGAAATACCCATGAGATCTAGATAGTCACAGTTACATAACCTGCCTCATCTATGAATTTAAAATCAATTCACTGAGGTGGCTATGAAAGAACACACTAAACTGAAAAGTGGAGCACTAAATCATCAGAAAGTGAAGTGGTATTTCTAGTGTCATGCTATGACTTGATCTTTCATCTAGTAATTGATCCAAACATTGCCCACCCCTCAAAAATTAATAATTTGGACACCAATTTCTAGTTTGCAGTTAGGTTGATGAGGGTTTTGCGATTGACTTAGTGGAGTTAGGCTTTCATCCAAGTCCTCTGTGCCAGCTGCTAGCTCAGGCTGCCTCCCTCTGATGCAGACTGCGGAACTCCCTTTGATACTGTCAGAGTCCTCAATGTAGATGGAGGACAAAATGCATTCCAAAATTTACAGACTCAAGGAAGAAGAGACATCTGGTTTGTGAATGGAATATCTAGCAACCTTTGCATCCACGACAGGCTCTTTCCTGGAAAAAATCTAATGCAGATAGTCAACAGAAATTTATTTTTCCTCAGTTCAGAAGGAACTCTTTCAGCGTACTGTGTTTTCGCAGTTGTCTGTTTGTATTTAATAACAGTTTCTTCAGTTTCCTGGACAACATTAGATCTTTCTGTCCCTTCTAATCTTCAAGCATAATGGAGATCCAAAAAAAGTCATTCATAGGACTATTTCTTCTCTGTTTCAGTGATTGATAAATGCATTTTGTTCTCTGTTGCTGGTTCCCAACTACTGTTCTATTCATTTTTTATTTAATATTAATTGATGAAACCCTCAATATTTTATTATATGCTACCTATATAGAATAAGAGGTCTTAATACTTTTGTCTTTCTTGTACAAGTTTGATGTTTTGAGTTAGATGTTTTAAAAAGTGCAGTAGTTTTTCCTACATGCAAAAAACCTCCGGATTAAAGTAAGAGAAGAAACTGTAACTTTTATTTGTGTCCATTTTAAAAAATATCAGGCATGAATTATCGATCCAAAACAAAAACCTGACTGTATTTTCAGAATGGTGCACTTGGACTGAAGGGGCAAAACCATGTTTAATTTGCCACTGTTGAACTTAAGGGAGTCATAATATTCACAAATATCTGGTTTTAAAAATATGCAAACAAATTAAAATCTCAAGTATATTAAACTCGCAACTGCTCATCTATGTCATAAACAAAAATTTAAATGTAAACTATGCTTGCTATATGAAGACAGTGTGTAAAAGTGGAGTGCAAGATACAGAACAGATAGGTGTTACCCCAAATTATTTATATATACTTTAGTTTCATAAGTTGTTGCATTTTCACATCTAACAAAGTCACTTCTTACAGTGTTCTGTAAAATGTAAAGTTCACTGTGACAAGACATAGAACATATGCTCTCGTGAGACCTCACTTGGAGCGTTGTGTACAGTTCTGGTGTCCTCAGCATAAGAAGGACATGGAACTGTTGGAACAAGTCCAAAGGAGGGCCACAAGGATGATCAGGGAACTGGAGCACCTCCCGTATGAAAACAGGCTGAGAAAGTTGGGGCTGTTCAACCCAGAGAAGAGAAGGCTGTGTGGAGACCTCAGAGCAGCCTTCCAGTATCTGAAGCGGGGGTATAGGGGTGCTGGGGATGGACTATTCATTAGGGACTGTAGTGATAGGAATAACGTGTTCAAACTTAAACAGGGGAAGTTTAGATTGGATATAAGGAGGGAGTTCTGCACTGTAAGGGTGGTGAGGCACTGGAATGTGTTGCCCAGGGAAGGTGTGAATGCTCCATCTCTGACGGTGTTCAAGGCCAGGTTGGACAGAGCCTTGGGTGACATGGTTTAGTGTGAGGTGTCCCTGCCCATGGCAGGTGGATTGGAACTAGAAGGTCCTTTCCAACCCTAACTATTCTGTGATTCCATGATTCTAACTCAATTAGACCTCCATCAGCAGCAACTACAGATTTGGGCTGTCACATGTATTTGTCAGTACACTGCTGAGCCAAGAATTATTTCTTAAGATTTATTGCCAATGATCCAAAATGCAAAATCACCACCTAATAAAGGGAGGGCTCTCAGCCTTTAGGATTTACTTTGGACAGTGTCCTGGCCCAATGGGAGAGCCCTCAGCTGCAGGATGGCTGCTGCTGCTCTGAGGAGGGCTAACTCAAAATGGTTCTCCAGCAGGGCTCCACTGGTTGAACCCCAGTTGAATCTGATCTGTCATCAAATATGGTCATGTTCCACCACCGGCTAATGACTCCAACTTCCTCATCTTGTACTGACTGACCACCAGTCAGGGAGAGGCGAGGTAAAGTTAGGAAAAACTCCATTGTAACTGATGGGATTAGTAGATGGGCTGAACCTGTCTTCTTCTCCCATAGGAACACCTCTTGGGTAAGAGCTATACTCTGTTCTTTTTTAGCTGGTTTTATATATTATTTTTATACTTGTTCTCGTAGTTAATATATTATATTGTCACCATCAATCTTAGAACCTTAAACTGTCACGTAATTATAAAAAAGTCTCAATTAAGATTTATTTTGTGTGAGTTTTTGGAGACTTGAATTGACTTAAAATTGGCTTAAACACTTATTTACAAGCTTTTTTTATCTCAGTGGATGAATCTGCCACCAGGTACCCTAAATAGGGCGGTTGAATCACGCTCCAATGTGCTGTCCAGTGAAGCTCCTGCAGCTGACTGACAGGCTAATTGGTCTCAAAGGTTTCGTCTTTCCTGGGGCAGTAACAAACCCATTAAACTTACAATTGAAAGGGTGAAATCTTCCACCCTACAGGTGAGCAAAACCCCTTACTGGGGTAAAGACCCCCTTAGCATGCAAATTCCTTAATCACAAATTATCATTAGTTTTTGAAAGACTCTCAAGGTATTTGAAAATCAAGAATCTATTATTGTAATTATCTAGATTTGCTTTATTCTATTTACTAGTTATACTTTGAAATGCATGAACCCTTTTTGAAAGATAGTGGACCGAGGCGTTTTTTTTCATAATGTTTTGCTTTCTGTACACCTAACTGGTTGAAGTCTGTCACTGTCGGGACTCAAATACACTGTTATTGCATCTACTAATGAAGGCAATGTTGGACAGCCTCAAGTTATTAATTACTTTTCAAGGTTTAATACTATACACCTCATGGAAACATTGTGTAGTTTTCACAGTTATAGAGAGTACCTTATAAGAAGAAGTCATATATGTATATATATATACATATATATAATTTCAAACCAAGCCTGCCTTGTAAACCTACACACCTCAACATGTATCAGAATGCTGCATAAAATATTGCTTATTTCCACCTTGACATTTAGCCGTCACTGGAGTGTGTGAAATCAGGCCTAATGAGTTCTGAAGACAGTGTGTCAGGACAGCTACCGGTTTGTTTATGCTACAAAGTTATATGAGCATATTACAACACAGGCTGAAATTAGTTTGAATAGTTGCAGACTAATGGCAAAAGAAAAGGGCTGGATTTTGGAAATAAGAAACTAAAAACTACCTGAACATACAGTTTTGTCTGCAATGTCTCTGTTACAATCTGGTGCACAAATTAAAGCTAGAATGTGGTTATATTTGCTACAACTCACTACTATGGAGCTACCTTTAAGCTTGTCGCATCCTTGATATTAGAGTTACTGAGCTAGTAGATGACTCAGATTATAAGTGTAAATGTTTATGTAAAGCACTAGGGATTGGTTTACTGCAGCTTGCTCCTTTTTCACCTCTCGAAGTAAATAACAAACTTGCTAAGTGTCAAAATGGCTTCAACTTTTCTGTAACTCCAGTTGGCATTTTAACCGTCTGAGGAGTATCTTTAAGACCATCATAAATGAATCACTAGGGATAAATGCTGTAAGAGTGAGCTTGAAGGAAAATCCTTTCCCAATCAATGTTTTTCACAGATAATTTATGTCAGACTGATTTCCAAAGAGTTATTCTGAGTGTGCACATATTTATCTGGTTGTTTCTTAAGATTCATGTCACAAAATTTCATGACTCCTCTGTTCTTTTTGGTGACAAAGCTTGTGCTGCTTCTTTACCAAATTTATTGAAGCCAACTCTACCAGTGTATTTTCATGTCTGCTGGTATCCCAAAGGTAATCTTGTCAATCACAGAATCAATCTGCTGCTGTTCTGCAGTTGACCTAATTCAGCAGTGAAAAGGAACAAGTGCTTCTGTGCAATCAAACTAAAACTGATGGATACCAAAGAGACCTTGATAAATTCACTCAGTACCAGGCAGTGTTAGTACGGCAGGGAAGGTAGAGCAAGAGAGAATGCACTGGGGGGAAACAGTTGCTTTGAAAGTGTTTTTTTTTTTTTACAGATCTGTGCAGAAAGAAACAAGTGCAAGTATACAATTAGGGAAATGTCTGTGTATGTATGCTGTGCATATCAAACATTCATGCCCACAGCGGTAACTGTAAAAATGTTGGTTGACTTTGGAATTAACTTGATACAGATTTGTTTCCAAAAATCTGAATGACACATATGAGAAACCTGATAGGTCTGAGATCCACATGAGTATGGTTTAATGGCATTTTAATTTGAATTTAATTCTAAATAACTCAAAACTTGACAATAAAACACATCGGACCCTGATGGTTATAAGCATAATTTCTAATCAAGAAATTTCAACTAATTTAAAAAAATGTGGGGTGTTTATTTATTTATTTATTTATTTTTAATGTGGAAGATGTAGTTTATATCACTATTAAATTGTTATTCTGATGACTTATAACTGCAAGCTTTAACACAAAGGTCACAATGATATTTTTCATTGCAAGAAGCTGAGAAACTAATAAACAGATCTCTCAGGCATTTAAAACATATTCTTGAATAACATAATCTTTAAAATAAATGTTCCATATAGTGAAGATACATTAATATACTGCTATGTACAGTCCAGCATGATGAAATTATCTGTGATTGTTTTCTCAGAAGATATTAATTTCTAAGGACTACCATACCAGCCCAGTAAGATTACATATCAGTTTGCCATTGCTCATGCAGCTTTACAGCTCCTCGGTGTTGGTCTGGAATTGACTGTGGCAGTCTTACTTATTTGGTTGGTTGTGGTAAATCAAAGTTGAGTTCTTTCACAGACATAAAAGATGTTCACACAGAGCCCAGCTTTAGCCATTCATCTTTAGTTTCTAACCACCCAAAGTTTCTTATATAATTAGTGTAAGGGGAAATTTTGTACTGTGTGTAACATAAGGAAACACTTTTTCATTGTGAGGGAAACTGGCCGCTGGAACAGATTGCCCAGAGGCATCGTGGAGTCTCTGTCCTTGCAGATATTAAAAGTTTTCAAGGCAACCAGCTCTAGGTCTCCCTGCCTGAGCAGTGGGGCTTTAGCAGATGATCTCCAGTCCTCTCTAACTTCAACCATTATAAACTTATAAAACTTTCTTCAGTCCTTGGATTTCAGAGGAAGCCAAGGGCAATGTGTTTGCCCCAGTAGGCATCGGTCACCCAATACAAGTATTCCTCTCCCCCTGGCTCTACTTTCCCTAATCTCCAAATGGTAAGTGTTTTTAATGGTTCTTCTGAAATTATAGAAAAAATAGAGAAAAGTATTTCCTGTTAGAGAACAATAAAAAATGGTCTATAGCATTTCAGAATTTTCTTTTGGAAGAAAAAAAATCAGATTTCCACCCACCCCACCCCCAAAATTTAATACGCAATGATAGAAATAGGAATACTGAAATAAACCAGCAGTTATAGCCTACGAATAATTCATGTACCATAACAAAGCCAATTTGGGATTTTATAGAAGACTATCTGGCTGGCTTTCTAGTATCACCTTTTTTGAAACCAAATTAGAGGTTGATTGTGTATAACCTCTTAACTTTTACAGAACAGACATTTTACATGATTTATCAGTCAAAGGCCCATTGGGAAACATTTTGAGACAGAAATCTGATTAGACGTTGTTCAGATTCTCAATAAATATTTAGGAAGATAACTCTTACTGAAATTAATGGAAATTAGGCCCCTTAAAATAACTGAGAATGTAAGCCATGGATGTTTGGATACACTGAAAAAAAAATAGAGGAAGATATTATGTGACTGGTTATGCATTCTTTTAAAAGGCTGGAATCTGGACACAGATTAAATTAATCTGATTCCAAATTCAAGTTTACTCCCCTTCCTAAGAAAAAGAAACACTTTCAAGGTTTATCTGAAAAAGGCATGAAGAATCTAGAAAATTGTCCTCTGGCAGTTTAATTACTTATTGTCTCACCACCTACACTTAAATTTGAAGTGTGCTTCATCTTTTGATAGAAGGTAATTGAGTTGGGATAGTAATAAACATTTTTATCTTTTTATCCTGCAAACCGTTCTCAGAAAGACAGTGATTCAGATAAGAAGTCTGAATACACAACTCTTTAAAAAACACCTGTCAGTGCAATAATAATGTCTCACAACATGAAATTCTGTAAGGGTTGGAAAAGATGCACCTTGAATAGCTTACAGTATGTCTGAGGCTACCAAAAAACTATCTGTAAAGAAACATAACAAAACATTAATAGCAGCTTTGTAGAATGAGAAAAAATACAGTTTAGTGCTATGTAAATATATCTTCATATTAATGAATCAGAAATCTTTTCAACTTTTGCATGTATAATAAACCAAGTTTCTGTCCAGCACTTATGAATGGAGGACACATTTTATTGAAATTTATGCCCTCATAAGAAGACTTGTTTCCTATATATGATGTACATGCAATAGCCAGTCATCAAATGTAAACAGAACAGTAAGATCAGGAATCTTATCTGATGTGGACAAGGACAAGAACAAGAACAAGCACTATGCTTGTTCAGCTTATTTCTTCTGTGCGTTGTGAAAAGCTACACCAAAGATATACTTTGGCCTCTTTGTGAATCTCCTTTAGCTGCCAGTTGCCCCTTGCGCATCTAGGGTTTGGTGCTAAGACACCTAAGAGATATTTTATTTCAATATCATCTCTTTAAAAGCTGTGTTTAGCTTCCTCGCCCTGTAAACTTTACAGTCCTGTAAACTACTTCAGGCAGCTGTGTTACTCACCTTGACAGCAATTTCAATGCCTTGTAAGTCGGGATATTCTGTGGGAGTTTCGTCTAAAGTGTTTCTCCTACCCATAAGTAGCTGCTGCCTAGGAAAGGTAGTAGTAACTATTTAATGTTACTAATTTCTCTTTGTCTCTCTTTGTTTCTCTGTCTCACTGTCTCACTCTCTGTCTCTTTTTCTCTCTCTTTCTCTTTCTTCCTCTCCTTTCCCTCTTTCCTTTCCCTCTTTCCTTCCCATCTTGCCTCTCCTGCCTCTCTTTGTCTCCTCTCTTTCTTTCCTGTCTTTTCTTCCTCTTTTCTCTTTCTTTCTTCTCTCTTTCTCTCCTCTCTTTCCTCTTTCCTCTCTTTTCTTCCTCTTTCTTCTCTTTGTTTCCTTTTTCCTCTCTTTCTTTCCTCTCTTTCTTTCTTCTTTCTTCTCTTTTCTTTCCTCTCTTTCCTCTCCTTTCTTTTCTTTCCTTTCCATTTTCATCTGCAGGAGTTTGCACAGGACTCTGCATTCACACATGATATTCGAATGTGGGAGAGTGGCAAAAATGGTGCCTTCACCTGGAACTGCCTCTAACATAAATCAAACCAGAGCTTTCAGTGCAGTGGAAAGCGTGTCTCACATCTGTGTGTATGTGTATATTTCTGTTGAAGGACACACCAAGCATGCAATATCTGAAGAAAGATAAAACTTTGCTTGGCAGTGCATTCTTCTGGGTCTGGAGAACAGAAATAACAATCTTGAAATTATGTCTTTGAAGAGGAAAGACCAGAATTATTTGTAACTCAGCAGAAAAGTTTTTCTTTAAAGATCTATAAGGAACTGTCAATAAAGATTTCATGAAATGATAGCGCTTGAAAAATGCTAGACAAGAACTGTTAATATTTAAAAAATACTACACCTCTGCTTTTATGATCACTGTGAAGAGACCCAAACAGAAGACATGTATTTGCTCATTATATCACAAATTAAATTGGAAAGATCTAATCAGACAACTATCTTTATTGACCACATTGTCAGGATTTACGGAAAAGTATGTGCAGTATACATAGGCAAAAAGGTGCTCTTGCTTTTTTTTTTTTTTTTCCCTGAAATGTTTAGGAATTAGCTGTGAAATTATTGTTGTGAAGTTATTATATTTAGACCATTTATGCGCTTTGATTAATTTTAATCTTGTGTTCTCAGTAATTGTATATCACAATAAAGCCTTACCTTTTTTTGTGAGTTACTTGCTTTTCTCTGACTCTGTTGAACTTCCCCAACTTTTGCTTCTATTTACTACCGCAGTCTTCTGTATCTTCTTTGGTTTTTACCCTATATTTTACTGTATTGCATAACAATTTGACTCATTATACAAAAAAGATAAAAGATGATGACTAATTTAATTTTCCAGCAAACATGGAACTTGTCTCTTTAAGCAAATAGTTCAAACACTTTTCACTTTTGGAGAAGCCATTGACTTTAAGCCAGAAACAGTCATGCCTTCCAAATATTCAAGAAGAGGAAAGAGGATGAAGCTCTTTCTCCTCAGACATGACACTAACTTCAGTATTTGGATCTGAAAATCATAGATTTTCCTAAAATGAAAGAGAAATTACAGGCTTATTAAGTACCCACCTCAGGAAAAAAATAATCATATTCCTAATTTCAGGATTAATTTTCTCCTTTGTTATAGAGGCATAAACTGAGATGTACAATCTAGCAGATAAACACGTTGGTAGGATTTTAACATAAAAACAGCACAGCCCCTGGATGTTAGCCCCCATTTTTTGTTAATCAGTTTCATTTTGACAAGTTAGTACATACTTTCATTCAAAACTACCTCTTGTGTAACACAATAAAATGAAGAAGAATGGGAGGGGAGAAAAAGGAAAAAGTGGCTGTGCTTTACAGAGATAACCAGTTCTCCTCAGACATATTCAAATCATAAGAACTGTTAAATACATATTTAATAATTTGATGAGAAAAAAATAATAGCTAAGCCCTCTTGACCTTTTGTGCAGCCCATTAACACAGTCCGTTAACACCTGCTTTGTAATTAATGTGCTAATCAAGGCAGCAGGGTTCAACTGTTACCATGTTTCTGTACAGATTTCCAGCTTTGTTGCCATGTTGCTATCTCAATTAGTCTGCAGCACTCTTAATGTAGCCTTCTGCAGGAAGAAAATTGGTTTCAGATGTGAATGATTCATAATGAAGCAATCCCTTAATGTATAGTGAACTTATAATGCATTATGCTGAAAGTAATTTTCTTTCTTCTAGAAGTGTATGTGTGCTTAAAACTTAAATGCAGAACAAATGGTATTCAGATTTTTCCCAAAATGAGATATTTGGGGGTAGTTTACAATAAACAAGCAAACTGTCATAGCCATAGAGTTGAAAAAAGCTGTTAATATGCTGTTTGCTTAGGTTCTGGCCACATACACACACAAACAAATTATTTTATGTCATATATTTCATGTCCACTTGCAATATTAATACCATTAGAATTACTCAAATGTCACCTAGAAAGCAGAAAAGCATTTGAAACCTGTCATGTGGATAAGGTTCCCATGGAAACCAATTTTCTTGATATCCATGTGTTTGATATAACTGCCTGTAATTTTGTTTGGATACTCATGAAAAATATGCAACAAGAACATGGAAATAATTTACATATTTTTTAAAGATTATAAAAATACTCATTTAATGAACT
>JANHGB010039719.1:0-17760 GCA_026283785.1 Coracopsis vasa
GCACTTGGCATGGTTAAACTTCATAAGGTTGACATCAGCCCACCTCACAAGCATGTCAAGGTCCCTCTGGATGGCATCACTTCCCTCCAGTGTATCAACCAAGCCACACAGCTTGGTGTCATCGGCAAACTTGCTGAGGGTGCACTCAATCCCACTGTCCATGTCACCAACAAAGATATCGAACAGGACTGGTCCCAACACCGATCCCTGCGGGACACCACTCGTTACTGATCTCCAGCTGGACATTGAGCCATTGACCACAGCTCCAACTGCAGCCATCCAGCCAGTTCTTTATCCACCGAGTGGCCCATCTATCAAATTGATGTCTTTCTAATTTAGAGACAAGGATGTCATGTGGGACAGCGTCAAACACTTTGCATTACTCCAGGTAGATGTCATCAACTGCTCTACCCCTGTCCATCAATTCCGTAGCCCCATCATAGAGGCCATCAGATTGATCAGGCTGCATTTCCCCTTAATGAAGTCATGTTCACTGTTACCAAGCACCTTGTTGTTTTTCATGTGCCTTAGCAGGCTTTCCAGGAGAATCTGCTCCAAGATTTTGTCAGGCACAGAGGTAAGACTGATTGGTCTGTAGTTCCCTGGGTCATCATTATTTTATAATCATCATAGATTTATTTATATAAATATAAACATAATATAAATATAATAGTTTTTATATTATATTGATAAATTTACATAGTATATATAATATAGATTTATATATTTTATATTTACATTTAATATTTTATCATTTTAAAATATATCTATAGATTTATATTAATATAGTATATTATATACATTTATATATATATTTTAAAAGATCAAATATTTATGATGACTATAAACTCCAGTGGTTTAAGGCTTTATTTTTGGGAAACTGTAGGGATTCTAGATAACTGGGTCTACTGTATCTTGAAAACTGAGGGTACTTTCTTATTCTTAGGTCATTGAAGCAGAAATGACTTCTTTATATGTTCACACTTTGAAGAATTACGTGCCTAGATCTAATAAAAAGCTTTAATACACATATTTATGCCTTTCATAAAAATAATTTTATTTGCACTTAACTATCATTTGCCTAAATTAATTTCTATACATATGTTTTCAGTAATATAATTTACATAAGCTAGAATATTTAATCAGTATAATCCATTCTTTTCAGATAATATTTCTCTGGTAGAGAAAATGATAGTTTATCCATATACTTCTATTCTTGACCTGTTTGGGGGAATTATTCAAGAACCAGAGCAATGGCTGTTAAAGATTTTTGTCTGTTTATAGTAAAATCATGTTTTGGGGGAAGAGAGATACCTATTATTATATATTACATTTTGGAAAAAAAAATGACTGCATTCAGAGTTTATTCATTGACAGTATGTAATAAACAAAATTAATAATAACTTTTAATTATAATAATATCTTTTCTGGCTAGAAAACTAATACTTTATAAACATTTTAGAGCTGTTTCTTCTTTTTTTTTTCTCCACATGCAGCTGGTCTGTAATTTTATTAGAATTCTTTCTTTTTCTGTGTCTAATTTAATTTCAAATAGCTGAGTCATTTTGCTAAGGCATGACCCTGTACTGGCAGTAGGACACACCGAAACGAAGTGGAATTTATGCAAGATCAAAAGATCTATGTTTCTTAGGGAAATTATTCCTAGTTTTTAAAAAAATGGGGTACTTAACCTTTTTTTAAAAAGTATATCAAAAGGAATAGACACAATAAAAACTGTTGGGGGAGAGGAACAGAGACTAATAATTTTCTGGCAGTAATGTAGTCTGTAATAATTTATGTAAGTAATGGAATGAACGGAAATGAATTTAATGGAAAACTAAGGTTGAGATTTTGTCTGGAGGACTTCAAGAAAGTATTTTTTGAAAGATATGATGCATGTCAGTGACAAAGTTAAATGATATAAAGTCTCTCTATCTAACTGTGACTATATATGATGCTTAAATCTAAATAGTAATGCCTACAGAGAGAGTCCTAACAACTCACCACAGCAACCACCACCTCCTGGCATTTTCCCATCTCAGAGCTTTTCTCTCATCTTTGTTGAAAGCAACAATAGGTAAGAGAGGTCTTCTGGTTGGCAGGGTTATTGTAAAGTATGAAAGAAGACAACTGGTGAAAGCTGAAATCGTGTAACCAAGGCTCAGGAAATTACCTTAGGCTAGGTAACAGCAGCAGTGGGCCATAAAGCCTCAAGTGTGCTCTTACAGGAAGGTCAAGGAGCTAACTTGATCTCGAAAGAAAAAAGGATGAAAAGTATCTGTGATAGGGAGAACAGAAAAATGTTTTCTAAGGTATAAAATGTGGACTGTTGCCAATCTGTTTGTAACTTAACCATAAACATATGCTGAAGGAATTTAGTAATTTAAATTTTTAATTGATATATGTTATCATTTAAATGTATTCCTATAGGACCTTGCGGGGAGCTACAATTTGGAGCTTGCAGCACATGCAGCAACACTTCAGAAAAGACTCTTGTACTCAGCAAGAGTGAGGGGAGAGCTTATGTTACAGGGGAGGGGAGACAGATGTCTCCTGTGCTTCCCAGGCAGTCTTACCTCTTGCTTTGCCAGTTACAGAATTAGCTCTGGCAGGGACACAAGGACAGAGTGCAGTCTGCCCTGAGCCTCTTCATGCAGTTATGCTAGGAACACCCCTCCTGTCTTACAGTAACCCATAGCTACTCCAGACATCTTGTTAGTCTTTCAGCATCTTTGTACATACTTTTCAGGAAGAAAGAAGCGCAAAATGCAACTTCCTCCCCGGCCTCCAGATTTTCTCATTTCAGTTCTGAGTGTTCCGTAAGTGCAATGATCCTCTCACAGGAGGATCAATTATATGAATACTCTGTATTTCACCCTCTTCATCTTGATGATGTAGCTGAAATACGTCTTAGTAATAATGCTAGCTTTATTTAGACCAGATAAGGTGTTGAATCAGACCATTCTGGTATAGCCATGTTCAATTGGTTTACCATGTTAGCAATACTCTCAAATGAAACACAAGATAGAAGTAAGGAAGTGAATATTTTTTGTGCCTGACAACTCTAGCATCCTGTTGCACAATAACTGTTGAATTAATATTTGTATTCTTCATTATGCTATGTCTCTACTATGTAAAAACAACAAAAAGATATGCCACAGACAACTTCTGAATTTCTTGATAAGCTGTATTGAGCCAACCCAAAGTCTCTTACACTTCATTTAGAAAAACAAAACAAAAATAAAAAACCCAGGGTTTTTAAAGCACCTGGTAGATGAGAGTCCAGTATAGTTTACAAAAATTATTTTCCTCTTATTACTCTATTTTCCTTATGCCTCTGAAGAAAACACTCTACAGTTAAAAAAACCTATGTTTCAAATATCTACAACTTCTCATCAATGTGCTGCTCTACTATCTCCAGAAATAGCAATGAAGCACTTTCCATTCTGCATTGTTAGCACATACCACAGTTGTTGGTTAGGAAAGAAATAAAATGAATTAAAAAAGACTGTCAGTAGTAGTCTTGTGACAATGAAAGTACAGAAGCTGTCAGACTTTCATTCTAACCAAAGTTGAGAAATAAATGTGGTGTTGTGAAAATAATATTAATATCATGTCAATTCCATAATTGAGTCTTATTTAACAGATGTTTTAATGAAATTTGCATGGTGATGCTGAGGTTGCTTGCAGCTTTATCTACAGCATATGTTAGTGTAGGTTTTTTTAGGTCAGCAATTACAATACACACAGATAAATTCAGAAGAAAAGAGTATTCCTGTTTCTTTTTATTTTGCTGATGTTAAATCAAAGTGTAAAATGAAAAAGGGACCCTATCTTCTAAAAGTCAGTCTTACTGTTTCACTGTTTCCATCATAATAAGTTATACAAAACTTCTAGAATAATTCATTAGAAGGCCTCTCTTTAACTAATTCTTCACCACCCCCAAATTTACAAATTTCGTAAGCTTAGCATCATTCACAAATATGTCTGTTAGAGTCTTGACAGGCTTAATGCCTGTACAGTTTGCAGATTCTTACTTTGATATCCATTTTTTATCTCAAAGATCTAGATTATAACCTTTCCTGTGTAAACCAATAAAACAGGATAAAACCAGGTCAATAGCTGAATGAAAGATCTGCTATCTCACAGGATGATCTAGTAGCAACAGATAAACTCTTATTCCTCATTTAGATCTGAATCATTGTCACTGAATCATTGTCACTGTCAGAATTACTGTCTTTTGCTAAGACATTCAACATAAGGATCCAGCTTCTTTGCTGCTAGAAAAAAGAATTTAGACATATCAGTGTCAGTTCAGGCTGGGTATTAAATTCTGTTTGCCCAAACCTTTGTTTGATTGTTTGTTGTTAACTGAGTAGAGGAATTTTATATTCTGAAGAAAGAAGCTATCTCATTTCACTGCCATTGACCCCCGAATCCTAAATTCCCTTGCAGATAAAAGAGCAGTTATTTATTTTCAACATCAGCATTATCTGAAAATGAGATAACTCTCTTAAAATGTATATTACTGTATGCAAATCTCAAAGCACTTCATACTGTAGGACAGAATCATTATCCACACTTTGTAAATAGGAACAAAGCAGAAGGCATTGCAAGCTTGAGATCACCAAGGAGAAATGCCAGAAGAGAAGATATGTCTTTGAAGTCTGTCTGATGACTATCCATGAAGTGAAACTTTTTTGCTGGACTAAGAGATTCTGTTTACTGATCAATCAGTGAGTTGTTCAACCCCTAAAACATTGGAGAAAGATGTGGAACACACTGTAAATAAATGAAACTAAAATGCAAAGATATTAAACAAAAGTTAGAGTATAGCAAAGACATTAGAATGAGCAGATGTTAGTTTAAAATGTGGTTGCAGAAATGTAAAATGCAGGCAAATTATAATCATCCAATGAATAATCGCAATTGCTTATTTTTAGTTGAACAAGTTACTGTCATCTTCAGGCTAGCCTAAGTTAGCGTCCATTGCTCATAATCACAGACTTAGTAAATAGGCACATATAATCAAGAGTTGTAGCTATTGTAGTTATTTTAGATACTGTTTTACAGAACGCATGTATTTATATTTAAGATAGAATCATAGAATCATTAGGGTTGGAAAGGGCCTTAAGATCATCTAGTTCCAATCCCCCTGCCATGGGCAGGGACACCTCACCTTAAACTATGCCACCCAAGGCTCAGTCCAACCTGGCCTTGAACACCCCCACGGATGGAGCATTCACAACTTCCCTGGAGAGCCCATTCCAGTGTCTCACAGTAACGAACTTCCTCCTTATATCTAATCTAAACTTCCCCTTTTTAAGTTTTAACCCATTACCCCTTGTCCTATTGCTACAGTCCTTAATGAATAGTCCACCCCCAGCATCCCTATAGGCCCCCTTCAGGTACTGGAGGGCTGCTATGAGATCTCCATGCAGCCTTCTCTTCTCAGAGCTGAACAGCCCCAACTTTCTCAGCCTGTCTTCATACAGGAGGTGCTTGAATCCACTGCTCATCCTCGTGGCCCTCCTCTGGACTTGTTCCAACAGTTCCATGTCCTTTTTATGTTGAGGACACCAGAACTGCACACAATACTCCAAGTGAGCTCTCACGAGAGCAGAGTAGAGGGGCAGCATCACCTCCTTCGACCTGCTGGTCACGCTACTTTTGATGCAGCCCAGGATACGGTTGGCTTTCTGGGCTGCGAGCGCACAACACCGGCTCATGTTCATTTTCTCACTGACCAACACCCCCAGGTCCTTCTCTGCAGAGCTGCTCCGAACCTCTTCTCTGCCCGCGCAAACTGCCTCGACCCGGCCTGGTCGGCGCGCTTCCCAGGGCAGGTTTTTAACTAGTCAGGGCTGGTACCGCCCCTCCTGGCTCCGCCCCCTGTGAGTCCCTGCTCGCGTCAGCTGAGCTGCCGGCTCCTGGCAAGGCCTGTCTAGGACTTGAGGCTCCCTCGGTGGCTGTTGCCGTTTTGAGGTGAGGCTCCTGGACGCTGAGCTTCCCCCCGCTCAGGGGTTGAAGGCGGCCTCTCTGGAGCTGCCTCGCCTCAGCAAATTGTGAAAGCCGTTTTCTCTTTACCATTTACTGATAAGAAACAAGACAGAAAACTGATTGCAAACTCAGGTACCTGTAAAATATTTTCATACAGGATAGCTTCTATTCCTTCCAACTCCTTCTGCGTGTTTTAATGATATGTAATTTTATTTCTGTCCTGTCTGGAGACTTTTGGAAAACTCTTGCACGTTGTAACAAATGATACTTCAAACAAATCACCACTACCGCAAGATTTGTTTGTTTGGAAAGAAGGCAGCACAGAGGGGACAAAGGAGAACAAAGAAATCATTTTTCAGTGACTCCTGTATCTCCAAATATTTCACAACTGCCATTAAAGGTATTTGTCTCCATGAAGTCTGTGCACATATTTTCAGTGTTGTCTTGCACCTACTGAAATCTGTTCCTTTTCTTTGTTGTGATTTGTTTTTAAAACTTTTGAAAGTGTTTGCAGTAGCTGTGCAATTGTTCCAATCTGTTGAAAACTGGCTTAAGAAAATGTCACCTGATCATGCAAAAAGCATTGCCAGATCACAGAGTCTGGATACTAAACCAGTGTTTGATATTTTGGACCGCACTTCCCTCTAGACATGAAGTATTACCTCAGACCACCATGTATTTACTGAATGCAAACTGAAGCTATAATCGCTGATAGTCATGAGGTGTACTGCAGGATAAGGTTACATTTTTTCTTGTAAACTCTCAAGACAGCTGGTAAATGTTCACCTGTGTTCATTTGTATCCACAAGTCAGCATCTGCCTAGAACTGGGTAGATAGCATACAGACCAATCTACCAGATATCTACCAAACCCTAACGTGTATCATCCTTCGAATATAATGCCAAAGGTATCATTTGTATTAAACACTTGCAACTCAAGTACACATCCAAAAATTGTGTGGAAGTTTTCTGTATGCAAAGCTTTGCAGATTGCACTTGATTCCTTCTCTACCATCGGTGGAGGCATGTACAATTATTTCTGTTGCTTTTTACAGCAGGTAAGTGATTTTGGTAGGTTTTGTTTTAAAGATTGAAATGTTGCACCAAAGCCATATTGATTTGCCTATTTTAGATATGATCAGATAGAGTTTGGGAACATAATCTCTTACCTCTTTTTGAAGAGATATTTTGTGAGCAAACTTACAAGAAAAAACAGGTAAGAGGAAGTTGCAGTGAGTGGTGGCTGTGCCAAAGTTCTGTTTCTGAAGGCCTTAGAAACCAATCTGACACAATTGCACAACTTGCTAATGAAAAATATCCACACTGCACACCTCTTGCATGTGCTCTGTAAGGGTTAGGACAAAAGGCAAATAAAAACCAAAATGTGCTTCTCTTGCCTTGCAGCCTCAGAAGACTTCAAGTTCAGGTAATGGCGACAAGTGTGAATACTGGGGCAGAAGACCTGCACTGAGACACCCAGTTCTGAATCACAGCGTACTAATTTGTAACAACCAAGTTCAGTGGCTCATTCTCCAAGAATTTCAAGAAAATTCTGAAGAGGAGATATAGAGGTAAAGGGAAGTTATCTGTGATCACATGAAAAATAAGTTTATTGAGTTTCTGAGACTTAATAATAGTGGAAATAAATTTGGGGGCAAACTGCAAGCTAATCTAAAATGAACTGAAATCAGTGGTCCATCACTGTGTGAGACAGTGAGATATTTCAGAGCAAGACACAAATCTCTCCACATCTCATTTTGAAATAACATATGTGACTAAAAGACAGCATCCTATCCCACTAGTTTTGGAACATTTTAGTCTGTGACTTTCTCCATAATGTTTGTAAATCAATGGAAGAAGCCAGGAACTGGTCATCATATTTCTCCCTGAGGTTTCCTGGACTGAAATATACATACACATGTTGAGCAGATGCCTTCTGTGTGAGAGTGAGCCAGATATGTTCTAGACCTGTTGAACTCACAATGCAAAAGCAGATCCATTGTAAGTTCTGTACAAATGGCCCAAATCTCGTTCTCTTACTTAACGAACATTTCCAGGGGATAGAGGCTGTTACACCTGCTAGTCCTATCCTGGAGTCAGGACGTCACTCAACCATCATTTCCCTCCAGATCTGCTCTGGCAAGATAATTGTTCTGCATCTGTTCTGAGGCAGACTGGCAGCTAGCTCTTTAGCTGTGATCAATCAGAATGTGAAGGAAAGATTCCTTTACCTCTTCTTTTCTAAGACATGCTGTCAGGTCTTTGAGGATTACTCCTACATGAAGAATGAGGCAGGTGTACCTGCCCACAGTTCAGCAGCTTACACATTTTGATTCCTCTGCAGAAGTGTTTAATCTGGACTTCAATGATTAGACTGAATTTTAATACAAATATACTCATGTTTCTCCTATTTTACTTTCTGAAGTGAATGTCACAAGGGATGATATTCTTCTTTTCTATTTCATTGGCTAAATCACTTAAAATCCTTTAACAGACTTTGTCAAAGCAGAGCACTCCACAAAATGATTAAGAAAAACTTAATAAGAAACTGGAAATAGATAGCTATGTGTATTGTTCACAAGAGATAACATCAAGTATCTCTTTTACCCAAAGCCACCAAGAAATGATTAGTTAGATTCTGATACCTTTACTGTGACAGTGAAGCTTAATCTGGTAAGTAGCTACTTCAAAAGAAATTGAAGTAAGTTTAAAGAACTCACTATAAAAAAGGAGACAGTTTGAACTCAGTTTGTGTAATTTTTTGAGTATATGAATTAATAAATAATAATAGTTTTCTTATAAGTGCTTGTTTAATCAGTATTTTAGTTCTTTGAAAAAAAGTGGATCAATTCCAAGATCAACATGTGAAAGAAAAAAACTAGAGTTTAAGCAAGTAGAGGAATATATTGGTAATTTAAAACCTTTACTGATGAAATTAATGATTTATCGTGAACCATAAAAATCTCTGTTTGGAATATTAATTAAAGGAATATGGCTTTGTTTTGTGTACTATTCCAGAACTTGCTTTATCAAAAAACATGTCAGTGATCTCTCAAGATGTCACAACCATGCCTTCAGCATTACTGAAGTCTTACATAAGAGTAGGTATAGAATTTGGACATTATTATCCTCTCTTGATTTGGGATATTATGGGGGGCTAAACCTAAGTCATACTGTCTCTATCTGAGATGGAGACCTCCAAATACTTCTCATGAACCTCTTTGATAGCTGAAAGATTATACATAGCTATTGACACAGCTTGGATTTAAGAATCGGATTTGGGTAGCCTCAGTTGTCTTTTGGAGGTGACTATTTTTTAATATTGACCCTACAGAAAACTTGGCTTCCAATCTTTTCTGCTCTGGATTTCACCTGAGGTAAGGTCCTGAACTGGCATCAGCTTTCCTCCTTAAATGATATAAATTTACATAAGAAGTTCATGACACCTTTCTATCTGTAGATATGACTAAGATGCTGTACTTTCTCTTAGCTATTTTGCCTGATTTTTGCATGTCAGATTTTCATTATATTCTAGATTCAATGTCTAGGTTATTACACATGGTTATAACAAAAATCTTTGTTAGCAGCTTATCTTATAACCACCAGGCACCTTCACATTAATTGCAGAATGCAGCACTGGAGATTTTCAGAAAGGTCAAAAGGATTTGAGACAGCTAGAGATTTTGTGCATAATTTTCAGACTTGATTGTTTGAATTTAATGTCTTTCATCCCTGTAAAGGAACTGTGATTTAAATGGCATTGTTTTCAAAGGAACTGATACAACTGCCTTGGAATCTCCTTTGAGAAGGAGTCTACCCATCCTTATGTTTGAGATTTAGGTGTCTATCTCTTGACAACTGTGGTGAAAGCTTATTTTGGCAGACTAACTTTGACCATAGAGATGCCTCTTTAAGTCAGAAAAATCTGATCTAACGAGCTTCATGTCAAAACACAAAGCCCATCTGTTTGCCTTCCTCTTCCCACAATGACACTAACAATAAATAGCACATCCTCACTCCTTCCATATCTCAGTATAAACTGTGAATGTGGAACTCTGCTTCCCACTGATCAATGAGAAGGGAAGAAACTTCTTGAGCAATTCACCTGTCTACGTTCCCTGGCAATTCCCTACCATACATCATGTACCTGAAAATGAAGGTGGCTGCTGTAGCACAACCATGGTATACCTAGTGATTATATTTCAGCTAGGATGGCTGTAGTTCACCTTAGAACCCAAAGGAATTACTGTGGCATAAATTGCTATGTGCAACACCAAGGAACTACTCCATACCAATCAATCTAAGTGCAATTTCTGTGCAAGAACCATGAAATGAAGCTAAGTTATTCTGGCACTTAAGAAGTGAACAAGATGATATTTTTTTCTGATTGAAAGCCCACAGCTCTGTAATTATAGAGCATTGGGCCAAACCCATCTTCATTTCATGCATTTTTAGGATGACCATAATGGGTTTTCTTGTTCTTATTTGGATTAAATTTTCAGCTTGCTTCTTCATTCTGAGCCACTTGAAAAGACTTTAACAACTTATCTTCCAGTAAAACATCGTTCTTGGTCATGTCTCCAAAAGCATAGCAGAAAACAACATCCTTCTGACTGGGGGGAAGGCTGATCCAAAAGGGAGAGTAAATTATTTAAATTATTTGTTACAACATCTCAGTTTCTATATCTTGCTTGCTAGGTGTAGGTGGTTTTCTAACGTGCATTGATGTTGTTATTTGCATTGCTGCTTTTCTTCTCAGTAAAGGTTTTCAGATTCAGAGAGTAGTCTGGGTCTTGAGAAACAGGTATTTGGTGTGGTCCTGTCAATTGCCTTGATATTTCCAGAAGTCCTTGCATAAATCAATAACTAAGAGGACTCCAAAAATCAGTTTTTCCACTACCCATGACAACACCATTCCTTGCTTACTGTGTCTGCAGACTGTCTCTCCCTGACAACCCTTCAGCATCACACCAACCATTTCACCATGTAGACAACCCATTTCTGATGTGCAACAAGGGACATTGAATGAATCAAAACAGTTGGGAAGTGTGACAATGACATCGCTCTGTCAAGAAGATACAGTTTGAAGGGCATAACTGAGGTGATATATTTTAGTCATCAGGGTAGAAACAGGTTTGTTGAAAAGAATGTTTTATATTAGCCAGAAAAAACATACTCTTTCCTGCAGGTCAGATTACACTGAAGTATGAAATGGTGCAAATTAAAGATGATAAAGATCATATTTAATAATATCCCACTCTAAAAGCAGACGTTTGCTGTATTCTAACAGTGTTTTCCCTTTCTTTTTCCTACTTTTTCTTCTTTTGCACTGAAGTATTCTTTTATAGTTCGTATTATTGGAAAGTACCTGGCTTCTCATGAGCAATATTGACTCATTTCTTATTCCCTTAGGAAGGGGCTAACATTTTCATCCAGAAACAGTTTAGAAAGGAAGTAAATCTTCATTGGATTTTTGGATAGGTTTACTTAAACAATTAAAAATAAATGAAAACATTCAGAGTCCAGTTTGAAGTCTGCTCTCAATAAAATGTACAGGGATCTATACTGGCAACTTCTGTTAATACTAATGGAAATTATTAGGTATGTATTCCCCAGGCATCAATGGGAGAATTTTCTGCTCATTTGTGAAATAGGTTGAAGTGAATGATCCTCCTGTGATATAGCTTCTGGAGATGTGAATTAGGTGTGTCCATGAATATTATGAAGGAAAATGAAGAAGGCTGTTTCCAGAGGATGCTGTGAAAAGGTGGTAGAAGTTAGAAAATCAATGCATATGTCAGCATACTAGATCAAAAAATGACCTTGACTGATATTTGTGTTGCAGCAGGTGCTGTCTTTGATGAATGACTCTTGTAAATCAGGAAGAATGTTGTACCATCCCATCTGAGATGAAAAAGTTTAAGTGCTCCTGATGAGCTTTATAAATGCCAGCTAGCAGATGCACTTGGGGGCTATTAACATTTGTACATTTTATTATTCAAATGAAAGATGGAAACCAAATTGGTAGAATTTCTGATGCCCACAGAGGAGTACTGGCCTCCACTGCCTGCTGAAGGGAAACATATCTCCGACATATCCTTAATGAGAACAAGCTTAAATAAATTGTACATAAATCAGCAGAGGAATTTTCCAAGAAATTTTGTGTATTGCCTGTCGAGTTGGGTGAATTATTGGTGTGCAGCTCTTCAGCAAGTCTTGTTCTCCATTTTCTTACAGGTTTTCAAGCACTTGGTTTGCTTATTAGCAATTTATTCGTGCACAGGTTTATTCGTTTTACCAAAACACAAGTGCATCCATGCTATGTTTTAGTCCTACTATGAACTGATATCCCAGCTGATTCAGGTTGTATTATGTATCTGTTCTGGCTAGCTCAATATTGCTGTGGGAAAGAATATCAGGTAACCTGGGTATTTGCTTCTTCATAGATCAGTCTATGATTTCAGAATCTGATAAATCAGAATGACATTTAAAGACTTTCTTCTTTATTTAGACATTTAGCTATGGCCAAAATATCACTGCTAGAAAATACATATATATACGGAGATGTGTAACACACGTACACACATGATAGTATCACAACATGTGGGTGTCATGGTTAAGGATTCCCATTATGAAAATCTGAGGATGAACTAGGATCATAAAGCTGGTAAAGAGATGAAGATATACAAATTACTTCAGAAAATGAACTTCTAGTTATGCCATAATGCTTGCATTTTGGTCATGCATGAAAGATTTTGGTTTTATTGAAGAATGAAAGCCATACACTGAGTCTAAAGTAACGTATATTGCATGGGTAAGTCAAGTCAAGCACAAATCAATATAGCAGAGTAAACCTACTCAACATTTCCTGAGCGCTGAAGGAAATGATGGCTGTGCAGTCAAACTAGTTGAGAATGTATTTGAGATTCTTACATGTAAAGTATGAGGCAAATGCATACCTTTCGTTAAGCATGGACACAAAACCCGAAACTGAAAAATCTTGTGCTTGCGCAGAGAAGTTCATGCAATTATTTCTCTTATTTTCTGTTTATACATTCAACTTGTTAAATTTTGCTTTGAATTTCAGGCTCTACCAGTCCCTCCACCTCAATATGTTTCTTGATTTTCCAATCTTAGCTAAAAGTTGGAAAGCAAATGATTCACAGCAACATATATAAGCTAAATATAGATATCCTTAAAAGTGTAAGTAATAATAGGAAAATTCTATAATGCAAGCAAATTAAATGTAATTACATTTTAATGTGAATAGAAAGTAATTAAATAAAGTCAAAAGGCAAGTACATGGTCCCCAACTCCAAAGGCTGCTGGAGAAGCCCTTATAACTTTGGGTGTGTGAAGAGGGTGGGGGGTGTCAGATGCAGGGATGGTGATGGATATGATCACACAGCAGTACCTTGGATCATGTACCCTCCTCAGGAGAACTGTGCTCCATCCAACAGCACTCATCTGGAGGCTCATGCCCCTCCAGCCATGGTGCACTGTGGGAAGAGGCAGCCCCTCTCCCTGTGGCACAACCCCAGTCTTCCTCCTGTGGGACAGGGGCAGTGGCATCACTGCTACTGAGGCTCTTTGTGCAGCCAGCCTTTCTCCTGAGGTGCTAAGAGTAGGAGGCCATCCTACAGACAGCATGTACTGAGTCCTCAGACATAAGTAAAATTACTCTTTTGACATCATTTTTCCTTGAGATGAAAAGTATTGGAGACCAAACTACTCCCAAGAAGATTCTCTGTAACTGAATTTTCCTTAGCAATTTCTAAATTAATTAATCCTGCTTGAAATTATTTCTTACAATGGGCTTAAACACAGACTTTGTTCTTTTCTGAAAATAAATAAACAAAAAAAAACCAAACCAAGAAAAGCCCAACTAAATCTGAACAAGACCATTCCTTTCATTGACAAGTGCAGTGTCCACCCTGCTGCCTTTCAATGATTCCAACTCAGTCTTTGCACTGCAAGGAAAACACCCTGTCCCACAGCTGCAAGAATACAGCTTCACTTTTTCCGTCGGAGCACAGGGTATGCTGCTAGCTGGTACTGGGTCACCAAGGCATGTTCGGTACTGGGTCACCAAGGCATGTTCAGTCCTGGAGGCCTGTGCATCTGGTGCTGTGTTTTGTGAGTCTCTGTTCACTCCCCTGTTGCCACCCTTTATCTTCCCATGGCCCATTTCTCAGCATTATTTCCAGTCTTATCAGCTTCTTACTATAAGTCTACTGAACAAATGGCTTTATGTCAGGTAAAGACAAGAGAAAGTACATCATGCTTCCCTGTATACATGAACTGCATATTTTGCCACTGGAAGGGAACAAATCTCATTTGTCACACTCAAAACAGTCAGATGGAAATTCTCTCAATCCAGACTGCTCAGGTTGCCAGACCACACAAGATGACTTTTCTTAAAAAGTCAAAAATGTTTCTTGATTAAGAAACCAAGTTTATAACCTCCTGCCTATCATGGTACTTGAGGGTTATATTTGGAAGTCATTTAAGTGCTCTATACTCAGTTGTTCTTTTACAAATTGGGAATACAGCTTTCCCTTGACCATTAAGATTTTCAGCTTCAGAGGACTAGGATCTCTTACTAGGGTGCTATAAGACACCCTACAGAATGAAAGTTCATAATCAGTTGGGATTTCTAGGTGCTGCAATAGATATAAAGAAGAATAGCAGTACATTGTACTTTGGGATCAAATTGTATAAAAGGGAAGAATTATAGCACAATTTCTCTACTGTAGCAGTTCACATCTGTCTATGCTCTGAAAAGCAGAGAAAACTATAATCATTGAGATGAGCAAAGTCATCTATGTCTGCTTTCTTCAAAACAAAAATGAACCCCACACAGATGAGGACACACTGATAATTAGTTAACAGAACTCTACTTCTGTACAATATAGAAAAGTGGTAACATTTCTCTTGCAATGGCACTTGGAAGAAGTCTCTGTGGGTTGTATATTAACGTGCTTCAAAAGACCTACAGATGAAGATGAGCTATAAGAATCAACATAATGTGAAAAGAGCAGCGACTGGGAAACAAGAAGGGAGAATAAATCCTGTCCTTACCAAGACAATACACGTTAGATAACAGAAGTTCACCTCCTAGTACGGACACAACAATTTGTGGTGTCTACATACAGCCACACACGAGCTCACCGTTGGGGCAGAGCCTAAGGTTTACCCTACCCTCCCATCTGTTGACTAGCAGTATTAACCAACAAGTACTGTTACTAAGATAACAGTATGCAACTTCCTCAAGGTAGATGTAGCTTAAGAATGCAATGGTGTGAAGTGTTAAATGCAACAGTGTGAGGTGTTCACCATCGCTGACATAAACTGAAGTACAGAATTTCTGTGGCTTGGGAGACTGGACTCTGTTCAACTTTTAAATCTTCTGTAATTGGGACTAGATAATGAAGTTATCCAGACTGAGGAACTCCTCAGCACTTTGGGGTTTTTTTTAACAATAAGAAGAATGAGAGCTGCTGGGGATCAGCTGTGAATGTGCTATTGATTTCTCTCCTACTGTTACCATGAATGAGTTGTTTAGGCACAGAATGCTTTACAAGGCATTTCCATTTACTTGGAAATCAGAGCTTTTCCAGCAAAATGCAACAGCACCACCACAATGCTTCCAGCATGAAGTAGGGTCTGTTCTGCCAGGGATTGTTTTGGTCAACCACACCCGTGAACCAGTAACAGAGCTTTGTACTTCTCAGCCTTACCTAGACTAAACCACTAGATTTATACTCAGTAATCATTCTGTATGAATACCACCATAGGTAGAGACCCAAGCCACATATGAGTAGCATTTGTCTGCAGTGACACATGGTCCACGTCAGGCTTCTCACTTGGCAGTGTCAGGCAGCACCAAACAGACTGCGTTTGCTTGGGAATTCCCACGAGGCAGCAAAGCAGATGGGGGATAGATAAACCGTGCATCACTCAAGTTTGAGCTGTGCCTGTTATCAAGAATCTTGGAATATTTCCAATTTGAGGTGCTCTTTGGAGAGATTTGTGGGAGATGGGGTTGTGTTTTCCCTAAACACTCAAAGATTTCATGGGGAATGAACAGCTCATTTTGTGACCTGCTCTACCTTTTCAGCCTCAGAAAACAAAGGTGTAGGTGTCCAGCGTTTGGACGCTGCTCCGAGTGATTTTAACATTTCAAGGGAATATATTGAAATAGGAAATAAAATAAGTATTGTACTATTCCAGTATGTTTCAAAATCAGAAATGTAACACACATTTAGCTTTAAAGACAGAGCACTACCTCAAACTTGTATGACTGCTGAACTTATTTGTTGCATATTTTTAACTCAGCACTCTCCTTAATACAGTATATGATGCTTTTGGCAGTGTAATTGTACCAACCTGATTAAAAAAATCATTCGTCCTGCCCTATTGCCTGTACAAGATCGAAGAAGGGCAATAACTAACCAGATATTGCTGCATATATTTGTGTCTGTTTGTGAATCTCTTTACTTTAGACTATTTTAAAGAAACACTAAGTAAAATAGTGTCATTGTGGAAATAGGGAAATGGAAATACAGCATTGTATTCTTATTGGTAATAGATTTAAATAAATTACTGTGAGTAAATCTCCTTTTAAAATGTGAATTCTGTGCCTAAACAACAAATTGGTTTTTACTCTTACCTTCTTCCAAAAAAAGCACATCATCATTTATTCTCTGTGTTATTGCTATTTGTATACTCAGCTGCAATATTAGGTTAGTGTTTAATAGCATGCATAGAGATGGAAGGTTTAGAAATCCCATTTGAATGTGTTAAAGAAATTTAAAGGTTACAGTACAGTGCGCTGGGCCTCAGTATGCTTTAAAATTAACAGTAGAATGGTTTTAAATTTTATAGAGGAAATGATTCAGTAATCCCATTTTTGTTGTGTTTCTTAAGTTACAGATAAAAATACATGAAGGTTAAAATGTAGCATTTTCAATAAAATGTAAAGTATATGAAACTATACATACATGAATAAGAAGACACTTCACCACCCCTGACTGCAATTCTAACAGAATTCACAGTCTCTGGAATTAGTTCTATGAGGATGAAAAAATGACGATCAGAAGTAGCTGCTTTTGAGTGAGACCCTGTCTGTTTACAGAAATTCCAGACAAAATCCTGTTTCTGCCAACACAGCAGGAACAAAACCAAGAATCCTCTCCCCTCCATGTGGTTCTTAGGCTTTTTCTCGGCAGTGCCAAGGATGCTCTCTTCACTGTCTCCGTGCCAGAAATGCCTGTGCTGCAGTATCATCGCTTTTCAGATTTGTTGCATTTTGCTTTTATAATTTTTCCACTGGCTTTGTGTCTTTGCAAGAGCCTGTAACAAAAAAGCACAGCCATAATCTAATCAGTCCTTTCTCTCCAGCAGCATAAACTATGAGGATGCTTAATTACCCTCCCTTCTTCAGACTGAAATAAAAGCTTTTTCAGCAAGACAATAGATTTATATTCCTGTGTGAATTCTGCCATATTTTTCCCTTTCACATTTCTGTTGGTCTTAAATGAATCAGCCCCTAACATTTTGCTCTTTCTGGCTACTTCAGCACCATCTTCTGAGCTAGAAAAAAAGTCTTTATTGTTGACACCATGCTGCCAGTGAATCTCAACGCTGAATCTTTTCATAGGAAGCTTTAACAGGGACCGTGCTTTTCATAGAATCATAGAATAGTTAGGGTTGGAAAGGACCTTAAGATCATCTAGTTCCAACCCCCCTGCCATGGGCA
>JANHGB010039721.1:0-87025 GCA_026283785.1 Coracopsis vasa
TTGTCTGACCTTCTGTGATGTTTACTGCTGTTGCATGGAATCAACATGGGATGTTGGACTTGCCCTACGTCCTACTGGTCCAGTTATCTGCTGCAGAAGGGTTTGCAGCCCCATCTTTGTGACCCCCAGATGTTTTTTAAGGGATGTAGCTGCTATTGGAAATACTAGGGGTATTCCCCGCCTGTCTTTGGCCACGGCAGGAACCCCTTCTCCCACCTGCCCTGCCACCTGCGTTGCTGGAGGCCCTGGCAGTGTCCATAATTACCCGCCTGGCATTGCGTATGTTCTCAGGGTTGTCCTTCACTGTGACGGTCAGCCTGTACTCTGCCACCTGCTCCCGGTCCAGTGGGCGGTTTACGTAGACGATGCCACTCTACCAAGGAAAAAGGGAGGAAATAGGTACAAAGGACAAGAGGAGTGCTTCCCCAGGACACCTCTGACCGGGGCAAGGATGCTAGAGAGCATCCATGGGTGCCCAGGGAAGGCAGGACTCTAGGTACAGGGGTGCCCACCCTCCATGTCCCAGCATCCCACCCCCCTGGGGCCATACAGTGCTGTTGATGTAGAAGGCATTCTCTGTGTTGCCTGCTGTTATGTCGAAGGTCAGGAGAGCGTTTGGCCCCTGGTCTGCATCCCGGGCAAGGATGCGGGTGACGAAACTGGAGACAGGGGCGTTCTCACTGAGGGTGAGGTTCATTGGGAGGTTGAGGAGCACAGGGTCATTGTCATTGATGTCCAGCACGCGGACACCCACCAGGATCTGTCGGGAGAGAAACAGCGCGGCCACATGGCACCTGTTTCCATCCCTCCCATCTTTTTTTTGCCCCCTCCCTGGCTAAGAGGTGGGGCTCCCCACTCAGCCTACTATGATCTGAGGGAGGAAAGCCCCAGGGACAAGGGGAAGGAGAAGGAAGGGAGGAGAGTGAAGGAAGAGACCAGGGGGAAGGAGCTGAGGATGGGAGATGGTGCCCTGCAGCTCCTTACACTGCTCCAGGGGACTCACCGTGGAGCTGAGCGGGGGCACCCCCCGATCCCGGGCGGCAATGGTGAGGTTATAGAAGGCGATGTTCTCGCGGTCCAGCTCAGCATCCTTCCGCACCCGCAGCTCCCCTTCCACTGGGGAGATCACAAACTCCCCTGCCGGAGACAGAGGGGCCCTGCCTCAAGCCATGCTGCTGCAAGGGGCCCAGTTTTTTTAAGGGAATGGCTTATTTGGAGTCAGGGCCGTGACTCCCTGGCTCGGCATACCATGACCCTCTGGGCCATCGCTCGTCGAGGTTTCTGAACCAAATTCAAAGTTTTCATGGCATTTGTGGAGGAAGCTGACTCTTTAGTGTTGGGTAGCTTACAAATAGAGAGGTTGGCTAATGCCTGCTCTTCCTAATTGCAATTCTTTGCAAAGAAATTATTAGGAAGATATTAACCATATAATGTTTTGGCAGGGTGCTGGGTGGCAGTCATCATTTCTGCTTCTATGGTATGTTTTAAAAAAAGAAATTTAAAAAAAGGACAATAAAGTAGGCTTTTTTGTTGGAAAAGAAGATTTCATGTTATCTGTGTTTGCAGGCTTTCTGGCTCATATGCTGGAGGAATCCTTGCTGCGGGGGTGTTTTCATTTTCTCGTCTAACATGGCAGTGGTCCATCACAGCAGAGGTTTTTAGCTTAAACAATCTGTTTGTGGGGCTGCTGATGGCTCTCACCGTTCATTTTGAGGAGGCATCCACCGCAAGAGAGAGATCAAAGGTAAAACATCTCAAGCAAAGTGAATAATTCTTTTTTTTCTAATTAGTTGTCACATGTCTGTTTAACTTCCTATTTATTTAATGCTCATTTAGTTTTGTTTAAATAAAAAAGGGCCAAATTTTGGGACTTGTTTCAGCACCTGTGCTGGGTGGTGTCTATCCCTGACCTACCTGGCTGTTCAGAAGTGCCAAATATTGTAAAACCTATCCACTTGGCTTAAGGGTTGAATTGGGACGTGTTGGATGGGTTTGGGATTGGTTCATATAATACACACAGGTTGGAAACAGGAAAATCAAAATTGCTTTCATCTAAATGTTTTAGTGCAAAGTTTGGTTTCCTGCATCAAAGACTCAAACTAGGGTGTGGGTGTGCAAATGTTTGTTTTCAGAACTGATTTTTTGGGGGGGATAAATAGATATCTTTTACAGAAAACTTCATGCAGTCAGAAACCCAGGTTTCTACTGAAAAACAGACATAACCAACTTTTCAATGAGTTCTTCTTCTGAAATCAAATGTGCCCCTAAAATAATGGCATTATTAAATACAGAGACTTTAAATTTCATGCTGTATTCTCTATTTTACAAACAGGCTAGGCAACCAAATGACATTTTTACTCAGCAGTCTTGTTCTTTCTACTTTTCTTTGCCTGAGCATCTGATCTCTTCTCCTTCGACAGGCTTGCCCGCTGTGACTCCTGTAAATTGTGTGAATGAAAGGATTTTTGTTGGGCTAGGCTAGAATTTCAGGAGTCATTAGTGGTGTTTTACTCAGCTTTGTGTGTTCTCAAAGAACACGTTTAACTGGTGGTTGTAGGGACCTTGTTTCACCACTGGATGTTTTTTATTTTCTGATGAGTACCGTCCCAAGATCCCTATACCTGAACTCCATGGGGATGGAATTGGGCGTTTTCCAGTCTGCTCCCATGTTTCACATGCCCAGTTTCCAATGGGATTTTCAGATGAGATTTTCAGAAGCAGTTAAGGAGCTTGTTTAAATGGTTTTTAGGTGTCTGGCATCCCATGCCTTGAAGAATCCAGGCTGCCAACATCAAGCTTATAGTGCTTTTCAGAAATCAGATGGTCATGCAGACATCTTCAAAGGTGTGCTTGGAGTTCATCACTAGACTTAAAAATTGCTGAGGTTGTTCTGAGTCCTGCAGGGCAGCTCTGAAGCCCGCTAATGTTTTTATGAAGTTATGGCAGGTGTTTCCACAGCAAGGCAGCATCTGACATTGAAGGCTGTGCAGTTGTTAGAAAATTACAAGGTGATCTCATCAACATGCTAAGGCAAGTGTTTGCATCTCATACACCATCCTCACAAGTGAGTGAAATAAGCAGGGGCAATGCTCTGATGATAGATGGCAGTGCCATCCTCTTTAGGGATGGCTGGGGAGATGAGAATGTGTTGTCAGCTCCGGTCCAATAATGTCTGTGGGACTCTGGTGGCTTTTCCCCACCAAGGAGCTGCCCTGGACATGAATTCAGGTTGTAACATGGACCAGGCTGCCAGTGACTGTGGAGGAGGAGGCAAATTGAGAGGAGGAGCTGTGGCCAGAGGTGTATGTGGCACTGACCCAAGATTTCTATATGGAGTTGCTCTTGTAGCTTCATCTTCCTCCTGTGAATGAAGAGGACTCAGCACTGGTCTTGTGGTGGGACAGAGCAGAGCATGTGGCATCATGGGGCAGAGAGAGGCTTTCCTTAGCATCAGTCAGGGATGGCCATGGTACCAGTAATGAACCTGTGAATAATCCTTAATGAGTATCAGAAATACCCTGCACTGTGTTGCACAGTTTGGATATAATACCTGTTTTATCAGAAAACCCTTTCAGAGGCGCTTGAAAATCATAGAATGGCTTGCATTGGAAGGGACCTTAATGATCATCTTGATCCAACCCTCCTGCCATGGACTGCGACACCTTCTAATAGACCAGGTTGCTCCAAGACCCATCCAACCTTGAACACTACCAGGGATGGGGCAGCCATAGCTTCTCTGGACACCCTGTGCCAGTGCCTCAGCACCCTCACAGGGAAGAAGTTTTTCCTAATATCTGATCTAAATTTTCTCTCTGCCAGTTTAAAGCCATTCCCCATTGTCCTGTCACTACAGACCCTTGTCAAAAGTCCCTCTCCATATTTCTTGTCGGCCCTTTTAGTGCTGGAAGCTGTTCTAAGGTTTCCCCGGAGCCTTTTCTTCTCCAGACTGAACAACCCCAGCCTATCTCCATAGGAGAGGTGCTCCAGCCCTCTGAGCATCTTCATGCTCTTCTCTGGTCTTGCTCTAATATGAGCTTTTAGACTAATGAGGTTTATCACATTTAATTCCATTTGCTAAGAAAGTTTGTGTAGACCTGACTTTAGCCATCTATGCCTGAAGAAGGGGAAAAAGTCATTCCTATTTCATTAAATGGCGTCTCTGTACATAATGGCATTATTTTAGTGTATGGCTTCTGAAAAAAAGAATAAATTGCATCATTCGGAGTTAACTGCTGTGCAGCAGGGGGTCAGGAATCGGACCCTGTTGCATTGTTATGATGTGAGGGTGCTGCACAGGATCTCTGTGTAAGTGGAGACATAACTGTTCAGCTGGACAATTCTTAAAGAATGTTTTCTGTTAAATACATGAAATTTCCCTGCAAATAACAAAAAATAGCCTATATCGTCTGTGTTATGATCGACCAGTGCTCACTGATACACTTGCCTTTCTCCTGTGAGGGTGCTGTGGGTTGTACTGAAGCTGTTTTGGTCTCTGAATATTTTTGCAGACTGTGATGAGTGATTGTGAATGTGATGGGGTTTTTTCTTTTTCTTTCAGATCTCTAAATTTGGTGCCTTTTGCTGTGGGCTCAGTTTGTGCAATCAGCACACAATAGTGGTTTATATCGCTTGTATTGTGCCTTGGGTTCTCTCACAGCTTTTCAGAAAGATGGTATGTATTTTGGTAACCTATACCTCTATTTTTGTAAGGGAGTGAGTAGTTCGTCTTTCCAAGCAGTTGTGCCAGTTCTATGTTGATGTACAAACAGGGACAGTCATGGGTCTGTCTAAGCTAGTCAGTCATGACCTACTGAAGTTACAGCCCCTCTGTCTGATACCAGTGCCACTGATCGCAGTTTAGGGGATTTGCTCACACCAGCAATCTGTGACCTGCTTGTGTCTCCTGGCACAGGAGTGCTCTGCCCCAACTGCTTACAAACACCTGGTGAGCAAGACCTATACTTGGAGCTAAGAACTGCTCAGCATGTAGGAAATAAGAGCATGTCCAAACAGGAAAGCAGGCAAATGCCTGTCGGTGAGAAGTCACAGGCATGTGCAGTCTGTGTGCTCTGCTTCTCCTAGCTGCTGGCAGTGGCTTTCTCATGCCATGAACTCATCTGCAGATGAGTTTCTGTATGTTGGTTCCCTGCTGGTAACAAACGAAAGCCATGTCCACTTGTTGCAGAGCATCTTGCGACTGCTGTTGATAACTGAACATGCAGCCAGAGCAAGCAACACAGCAAGAAGGGTGCAGAGGCTTGGTGTCTCTAGGGGGAACTCCTCTTCAGCATGTTGTTGGGATGTGCCAGGCTTGGTGGCCTCCAGCTGTGATGCAGCCAGGACTTGAGAGTCCTAGAAGAGATCAGCTCTCAGGTGAAGAGTGCCTGGCTCATGCCAGCTGGAGAAGACCAAAGGAAAACTGACCTTTGGTGAAACAGCGAGCCTCTGATACGGTCAAATACCTGCCTTTCATCTGCTACCAGAGGTCCTGCTCTCAAGTTATACAGGGTGTAACTATGTCTGGAGGGAAGCATGCAAGCTGTAGGAGAAAAGATGCAGCTCAGACAAGCTTGATCAAAAATCTCTTCAGTGTCTCCAGCAGACCTTGTTCTGACTGTGTGTTTCCTCTAACAGTGAAGACTCATTTCTGCAATATATTTGTGTTCTTTAAACAGAGCTTCTTTATTGTTCTTGGGGTTCTTTTTTAACCATGGAGGTCTAGAGAGACCTCTGTGATTTCCAGCAAGAACAATCCTGTGCCAGTGTAACATTCCTGGGAAATACTTTAGGCAGCCCAGTGCCTGCTGCGGAAAATCACCTAATAAGACGGATAATGGATAGAAAACAGTGACTTTTTAAGTAAAAAAGAGCCAGCTTTCTTCTGAAGGAACTTTGGCCACCACCATTATAAAACTACTTTTTCTATTCTGTAGATCATCGCTCTGAAAGATGCCTCTTCCCCGTAACCCCAACAGCGGAAGAAGTGCTTTGATTGACAGGGCAGTGGCTAATGATAAAGCAAGCGTGCAATATTCTAGGGTGGGATTTTCCAAAGCACTTAAAGGAGTTAGGCACAGAAGTCCCTTTGAAAGTCTTGTTTTCCTGACCCCTTAGGCAGTCTTGAAAATCCCACCCCAAAAGTTGGCCTATCCAATTTAGCCAGTGTAATCGTGATAAAGTAAATGGCAAAACTGACTCCTGATGATGGTGATGGTGTGTGTAGTTGAACTAGAGCAACATTTTTTTTTTGCCAGATGGAATACCAGCCAACTCTTAATCGCTGCAAAGTGGGTTATCTCAGCCTTGCAGTGCTTCAGCCATCTATGCATGTCATGCCATGATTTAAATGTGAAAGATGCAATGAGTATGATACTCATGAGTCCTAGCTAATATTATTTGCTTCACTTAAATTTCACCCTGCCATGCAAAGGAGATCAGTTTGATGCAGTTTCCTAGTAATCCACAAAATCGTAAGGTTTAACATAGCATTTTGTAGGGACTTACTACAAATTGAGAGATCAGCTCTGTGTAAATATATTTGATGTTTTTTCTTTATCTGTTCTTGAAGTTCCAGCGTGATTAAACTAAAATAAACATTGTTATGCAATATGACATATTTTGGTGCAGGAATTGTCCCCAGGCCATTTGCTGAAGTTGGGTTTGTGCTTCTTGGCTGGTTTGCTGCCTTATCTCTATCTGCCGGCTTCGTCCTACCTCAATCGAGCTCGCTGGACATGGGGAGACCAGACAACTTTTCAAGGATTTTTGACCCACTTTCTCAGGGAAGAATATGGGACATTCAGTCTGGTAAATAAGGGTCATTTTCTAAATTACTTGCTTTTAGGTTAGGCAATAGCAGAACCTTTATATTTATGATGATAAATGACTTGCAGGGGAAGAAATGGAAAATGTTTTTTTTTTTAAAAGTTTATTTCTGATTTTTGACCTTCTGATATGTCAGGTTTTCTGGGAATGGATGGAAAAGCCATTCCCAGGTGGAATGGGAATTCCCATTCCCAAATGGATGGAAAAATTTCTGGGAATATGTGAAAATAATTATCTTTGCCTTTGCCTTCATGGGGTGGGCTGTATTATTTACAGTGAGCTTTACAGGAGTCTCATATTTTTAGGACCTCAAAGAACAGACTGTGCTAGAGGAAGATGGTGACATCAGTTTTGTGTTTTTCTTGTTTTAAGACAAATAATTGGCCTTTTTTATTATTTTATTTAAAACTCAGCTATTTTAAGAAGCAGTTTGCATTCCTGTACTTTTATAAAAGATTCCTCTTGCTAATACTGAATTTGAATATATGGTAGGTTTGGGGGGTCTCAGAAACCTCTGATTTGAGTTATTGACAGGTCTGTGCTCTTGGCAAAGGAGGGATATGTTGCATGGTGGCTTGCAGAGCATAGGGTCTACATCTACCTCCTCCAGCCCTGCCTTAGATGTTTGGCTCTGGCTATCCAGGGAAAGCAAGTGCCCAGCACCCCTTCTGTTCCTCCTGCATCAGAAATCTCAGTGCAGAGGGCTGGGAAAAAAAAAGAGAAAAAATATACTGTTTTCATACTGTGTCACGCCTTGGGGTTCTGAAGCCCCACATCCCCAGAAATTACGCCCCTGCATCCAGCCAACGTGACACATCCAGTATCATTGCTGTTCCATTACAGCCTTTTCGGAGAGCTGGGTGGCTGTAGGTTGTGAGGCAAAAGACTTGATAATTCCCACTGCTGCTACCTTAATCTTTCCAAAACTCCTGCAGAGATAAAATCCACCCTCTGAAGGACTTCTGAGTTTTCCTCTGTTGTCCTGTTCCCAGCCGTCTCCTGAGAATGGGACTCCGTTGGGCAGAGCAATACTAAGGCATGCAAATCCCTTAACTCCTTTCTCCATCAAATGTGATGAATTCAAGTTGATGTTCAGGAGGCTTAGGGATGATGGACTGCGTGTAATCCTATACTACAAATCACATTTACGATGAACTGTCTGAAGCAGGAGCAGTAAGTGCAGCAAAAATCCAAGCGTTTGGTCCCGATGCCAGTTGGGCTGATGCCAGAGCCCTGTCTGGATGGACAGACAGCCCTTGTGTCCCATGGCTCTGTTTTAAGGGCAAGCAGGGTCAAAAAAAAACAAACCAGAGAGGACTTGGGAGAGGGCTCCATCTATAAGCCAAGGATCAGAAATGTCACCTCCTGCAAGGGATGTGTCTGAGGCCAGAAGCCATCAGCCTCCAGCAAGGTGAGGCTTTGCAAGAAACAGAGAGGTGCTTCAGGAGCTGTGGGCTGGCTCTCCATTCACTTTCACTTTTATTTTTAAATTAAATTTTAAATACAATTAACTATTCCGTTTTTATTTGGATTAAATATTCCTTCCAGACCTCCTGTATCCATTTACCTTATCTTTTATCTGGTAGCCACCACTTTTGCAACAAGCACCTAGGAAGGTAATTCCTCACCTCCACTGAGCATGTCTTCTTTCCCAAACTGTGCCATGGATTGCAGGTGTTTGCAGTGAAAATTCTCATATATCTCATACAAATCTCACTCTGCTCTGCCTCTGTCAGGGCAGAGGAGACATGGGCAAGTCTGGTAAGCAAGCAGGAGTTGAAGCCCACGTGCTTGTCTCAGGCTGTGGGGAGATGTCCCAGAAAATAATTGCACCATGCAGATAAAGAACAAGAATAAATGGCCTCAAGTTGCATCAGGAGGCCTTTAGATCAGATATCAGGAAAAGCGACTGCACCAAAAGGATGGTCAAGTGTTGGAACAGGCAGCCCAGGGAAGTGATGGAGTCACTGTCCCTGAACGTATTTAAAAGGCGTTTAGATGTGGCACTTAGGGACATGGTTTAGTGGTGGATTTTACAGTACTAGGTTAACAGTTGGCCTCAATGATCTTAAAGGTCTTTTCCAACCTAAATGATTCTATGATATAGCAGAGACCATATGATGTGCTCGAGTCACTAGGTAATGGACTGGTAGCACCTCGAAAAAATGCTTATCCTGGTGGTAAACCTGCACAGTGGCAGAAAGTAAAACAAGGACATGGGAGGAAAATCTTGCAATGAAGGTTTGAATAGAGTTTGCTGTCTTCTTGTTGTTCAAACAATTCCCGTTCCCTGTGACCACCTTGGGGTACCACCTGAGGGGGTTTTGAGGAGCCCTGTGTGCTCAGCATACAGAAAATGAAGAGACTTTCTGTTCCCCCGGTGATTCAGCAAGCAGCATGTGTGATTCTCATTGGTTTTCTTTCTTTTTAATCTAGGCCAAGTCTGAGACAGGATCCAGTATGAGAGAGATGCTGGCGTGAGTAAAATCTTGATTGTGCGTAAAATCTTGATTGTGCGTAAAATCTTGATTGCGTGTAAAATCTTGATTGTAAAGTCTTGTGAGTGAAATCTTGTGAGTAAAATCTTGATTGTAAAATCTTGATTTTAGTGAAGAGAAACCTGTTGTCACTGCTGTGATTTTGGCCTAAGTGGCTCCTGTCCTGCCTTCCCTCCACTTGGTGCAGAGCTGAGGCCATGTGTGTCCAGCACAGGGACAGTGTGCATGTCCGTCTGTCTTCCCCATTGAAGGAAGATAGTTGGATCCCCCTTCCTGGTGTTGTTTCATTCAAAATCCTGACATGTAAACTAAGCTTGTTCCCATTTCTGATAGACTTAATCATAGCAGAATGGGAATATGTTATATTGTGCTTATTCCCTGCTTCTTTTGACACTTTAATTGAGTGCAAGGGGCAATTTGGAGATGATGCATCTATGCACTAATTTCTCTTCAGTTTTCAGCTGGCACAGATGAAGTCAGAGCTCTCCCTTCCCGTCCTTGCCCTGGCACTCGTGGCCTGCGTGAACACAGTACTGCCGTAAGTTGGAGGAGAATACATGCTCCGATGTGCACTTTCTTACTGACTGCACTGGCAGCTTTCTTTGGCTTTTTTCTGGTGCAAAAATGTGAGTAATTGGCTGTGGTCATCTGTTAATTAAGATCAAAATACCCCTGCTCCTGGTAGCCCTGTGGCTTTGTAGATGGCAAGCATAAAAATCTTGAAATCCTGGTGGTTTTCTGCTTTGGAAACAGAAGTTTCGCAAATTGCAAAGGTAAAGAAAGGCTCATCAGCTCCTTGTATTAAATGCATTTAGATATGCAGAGAGAGTGGTTTTCAAGCACATACAACTTTAGTCTCCTTTTTCATCATGCCATTAGAGTGCTATTTATTTATTATTTTTGTTTAAAAGGACAAAGCGGCAGAAATCACCCGTGATCTGGCTCTTTGCTGGAATGCTCTGTCTTTATTCCCTCTTCTTCTCTTGGAGAGCAAATCTGGATATTACGAAACCTCTGTTTCTGGGCGTGGTAAGTTGCACTCCAAAAACTGCTCTGGTGTGTTAATTTTTGGAAGAAGCCTTAAAACCACTTAACTGGGACATTGTCTTGAAGCTGCCTAAGGTGCAGAAATACAGCTGCTTATTCTCTTTCCTTATAGCTGAGGAAACAGAAAGTTTCTCTGGGATTTTGTGTCCTAGGTGGAGCGATTCTGGCTGCAGAGCAGTGCTGTGGTAGCTGTGCTGGCAGGGCTGGGGCTGGCCACACTTACCTCGGTTGGAAGCAGCATGCTGGAGAGCAGCCGTGTGCTGCCATGGCTGGAGTGGCTTTCCGCTCTCACTCTTGTCACTTCCCAAGTCTGGGCAAATTACAGGTAACAAATCTCCTGGACACGCGTCTTGGTGCACCCTTGCAGGGCTGTGGGGTGCCAAGTGGATGGAGTGCTGCTGCAGGCCCCCTACTCCTGCTTCTGGGGTTTTCGTCCTTGTCTTGAAGCAGGAAAAGCACTTTTGACATATCATCTAAGCTTTCCTGGTCATAGCCTACAGGACTCCCTTGTTTGATCTCCCTCAAAATCACCAAGCACCAGTTGCAGGCTGTATATGGGGCTGTCATGTAGGTTGAAGAAAGAAAACTCTGTAGATACATAATCTTCTAATGAAAAAACCTCATAAGTCTGTGGTTTATTTCCTAGGGAGATTTGCAGAATTCGTTTGACCTGAGCGACACCTTCTCCTTCCTTTGCTTTGCTTCAGGTTTCCTTGCACCCTGGGGTTTTTCTTCTGTTTTTTCCTTTTTGAAGAGTTCAATCTGTAGTGTAGATAAGGGCTTCCTTGTCCCATAACCATGCTGAAGACCGCAGTGGTTTGGAAGCCAAGGAGGAGGAGTGAAGTAGTGGTTAACCAACAAAACATAGACTTCATACCCAGGAATCCTTCCTTCTCACAAATCTTTTACCAAAGGGTGGTCCATAAGTGAGCCAGTCCTAGTTCACGTCCTGAGTGGAGTCATGGAGTGTCCTTTCTTGGGCCTGTACCTGGAGTGTGTACATTCACAAAACTGTGTAGCAAAAAGGATCTAATCTCAGGTAATCTCAATCTACTTCTGCCTGATGCTACAAAAACTTAGGTTTTTAATGCTAAATTAAAAGCATTAAAAGGATGGGTATCACCTTCTGGCATCATCTAGTAAGTCTAGGTTTAGCCCAAGGAAAAAGATTGTAATTAAGGTGAAAGTGTGCAGTGAGTGTATTTTGGTAAAACTGTAGTGGCTCATGTCTCTGGTGCTAGTTTATGGGCAACTGTAATTTAAATGCTTCATTTTTATATTTCAGTTTCTCTGCAAAGAGAGATGATGCTTTTCAGCTAGATCTGACCAGGGTGGACTTCCCCTGTGGGTTCCTAGTGGATAAAATTGAGGGTATGTAAAGCCATGCAAATAGCTGGTTTTTAAGATACTGTTTTTTTTATCTGTTCTCTTAAGCACTTGTGATCAGAGCAACAACTATGTTGTCGATAAGTTTGCAAGGAATGTGCTGTCCTCAATGCCAACGGGTGCAGTGATCTTGCTAAGAGGAGACTTGCCTGGGAATGCTCTTCGTTATATTCATTATTGCGAAGGGATGAGGCCAGATATCACCCTAGTGGACCAAGAGGTAGGTACAGAAAGTAATATTAAAAGAGGCAAAAGATAGATTTAAAAATAGGAAGCAAAAGTTCTCAACTTGTCTCCTTTCTCAACTCGAGGGTGTCTCTTTGTTCAAATAAAACTCATGATACAGAAATAAGTAAAATGGCTTTTTTAAAAGGTTTGTGGGTAGCTCTGGGATGGAGCGTGGTGTGCAAGTCCCATTCAAGCCCAAAAAGCCAACAAGGAGGCAATAGCAGGTAGGGAAAGGGGAAGCCCAAGTCCTTCACCCTGGCAGATATGCAGATGTGGCACAGGGCTTATGTTTGCCTTGGTGAGGAAGCATTGTCCTGGCTGTTTTCCGCAGTGGGCCTGAAATACAGATGTTAGGGCAGCAGAAGGCTTCTGGAGCAGCCTGGAGGGCAGCAATTGCCTCATGGGCAATGCAGCTTTGGGATTTCTTCCAGGGGCTTTACCATGCTGAGGCTCATTCCCTGTGTCCGCTCTGTTATTTTGGTCCCCCAAAGGTGGTTTTGCATATTTCTGCCTCTTTTTCCTATATTAAAACATTGGTGCTGTGTCCCTGTGTGGTGTTTGTACTCTCTCTTTTTTTGCCTGAGAAAGAGGAGAAGAAAAACCCCACTTACAGAAGATGCCTACGCTTCCACTGCCACATCAGTTCTTGCACTTGGCTTTTCAACAAATGTTTGTGACTTGTTGGGAAACCCAAAACCCAGTGCCTCATATTTAACCAAGACAAAGCCCTCTTGTCTGTCTTACCAGCAGTCGCTATTTCGTGTTTTCTTATAGTTTTGCCCATGGTGAGGACCATGTGCTTCTGATCAGAAACCACTGGTGACCTTGTCTGGTGGTGTGGTCCCGGGCCATCCCTGAAATGACAGGTGACTTTACTGAGCAAATAGAGTCACAGAATCATAGAATACCAGGTTGGAAGGGACCTCAAGAGTCATCTCGCCCAACCTCTCTAGGCAAAACGTGACCTAGACTACATGGCCCAGCACCCTGGCCAGCTGAATCTTAACAGTCTCCAGTACTGGGGAATCCACCGCTTCCCTGGGCAGATTATTCCAATGGCTGATTGTTCTCATCGAGAAAAATTTTCCTCTGTGTCCAACCAGAGTGTCCCCAGGAGTAACTTGTACCCTCGTCTTTTCCCTGTGACTCCTTGTAAAAAGGAGTTTCTATCTTTGAAGCCACCCTTTAAGTACTGGAACATGGTGATCTGGTCTCCTTGAGCGTTCTTTTCTGTAGGCTGAATAAACCCAGCTCTCTCAGTCTTTCCTCACATGGCTTCCCAGTCCTTGGGTCATCTTTGTGGCCGTTCTCTGGACCTCTCCAGCCTGTCCACGTCTTTTTTTCTATAGTGGGGACCAAAACTGAACACAGTATTCCAGGCATGGCCTGACAAGCACTGAGTAGATGGGACAATGACATCTTTATCTCTGCTGGTGATGCCATTGTTGATGTAACCCAGCATCCTGCTAGATTTCTTTGCTGCAGCTGGACGCTGTTCACTCCTATTGAGCTTGGTCCACCTGGACCCCCAGGTCGCTTTCCATAGAGGTGCTCTCTAGCCAGGTAGATCCTGGCTTGTCATTACTCCTGCAGAAACCATTTCTTCTGGATGTAAAAATGGATGAAAACTTTGTTACCTGTTTTAATTATAATATTTTTGCTCATAGATGATGACTTATGAATGGTATTTATCCAAGCTGGCAAAGCATTTACCTGGCATTTATTTTCCTGGGAACCGGTGGAATCCTGTGGAAGGAGTATTACCCGATGGGACACTTGCTTTTAATCTCCATCGTTTCCTCAAAGTAAATAAGCAGTAAGCATTTCTTTCATATGCAACAGCTTTCCTAAAATCTTTGTCCTTTTTTTTCTTGAAATTGTTTATGGAACAGCTTGGTATTGCATCCAAAGGACCAGTTTTCTCCACTGACTTCCTCCCCGGTGGTGAGATTATTTTTGCAATTAAAGTGAATATGTATGCAGAAGTAACTCCATCTGGATATTATGTTGCATGTTGTTTTGAGGTTGGTTTGAGTTTTAGGAAGGAAAAATAAGAAGGTGATCAGAAGAGAGTATTTACTGATTTTTTTTGTTGTTGTTGTTGATACAGTTCATCACAAAAAAACGTAACTTTCCTGTCTACTCAAAATGATGGTGGTTGAAGAGCAAATTGCTGCTGCTTCTCCTTTGTGAACGTTGTGGCCAACTGATTAGCATAGAATGAATGTATTCCAGGAATAATCATCATATAAAAATAGCTTAGTAAGAGTGGAGAAAGGATTAGATACTCCCATGAATAAGAATAGCATCTGCATTTAGACTAGCCAGAGTGAGCCTTGCAAGTGTGGGTAGGCAGAAGAGCATTGCCAGGTGCTGTCAGGAAGAAACAGGCTTCTGCTGTGGTTTCTGGTGTGTTTGTGAGGTCCAGCATAGGGAAGAGGATGTGTCTTCTGTGCTAACTGGACAAGGTGTGCAATGCCAGGTGGGGTTTTTGCTTGCTGTTTTGCAGACTGACACAAAGACATACCCTTTTTGATGTGGTATGTGTGGTTTGCTGAAGCACGTGGGGTGGCCCATGGTCTCTGGCACGGCTTCACGATTGCTCTCTCTCTTGTTCTTTTTCGGCAGTAAAGAAGTGTTTGTCTGCATAGGTCTTCATGAAGGTGACTCAACCTGGAGAAGGAGCCATTCGCTTTGGCCATGGGGTACATGTGAGAAGTTGGTTCCTTCCAGTATTGTGTTTGACCCAGGAGAGTGGATTCATCTTACAAGAAATCTCTATAACTGGACCGAAGACTATGGCAGGTACGAGGCAGAGGCAACTCTGCTCCTTCCTGCTCATCATTCTTCTGCCAGCAGCATAACCACATCCATTGCAATGTTAGAAAAATTAAACATGCACAACAACCATACTGTCGTGTGTTCTGGAACATACAATGAATCTGCATGTGGTATTTTTATTAATGTTGAAAATAGGACATTTCTAGTCAAGTATTAGGGCCAATTCCAATCTTAAAACTTGATTAGGGGCCAAAAAAAAGTTGAGGACTTGGGACATTGAATGCTTTAAATCTCATAGGTTGAACAGTGATGGATGGTAAAAAGTATCTCTCACTTTGATGATAGCTAGGATGCTGTGAAACACCTGGTATACCAGGCTTCTTCTATAGAAAGGAAGGAATAAAGTTTTATGAATGACAGGATCAGCTGAATTCCCTGCTGTCAAAGCCATGGGCTTCATGACAGGTCATCTTCTGCCTGGGAGGTCTGTAGCTGCCGAGTTGATTGTGTGGTGGATGAAACACAGTGGCTTAGATCTGATGGCTGAATTTTATTCTCATTCCCATTTAGTTTCAAGCCTTCTTCCTGGGAAGCTGTTGCCAATGAGGAGATGTGGCAAGCCAGGTAATTCTCCTTTGCTCCCTTCCAACAGCTGGTGGGCAATGCCAACTCACTGGGATGTAAATACACACCAAAGTGGGCAACTTGATAGTGCATGGCCTTATTGGATCTAAACATGCCAAGCTTTAGAAGGAAAAGGTTGACAGAATGAGAAGAAGCATGCATGGCCTCCAGCAAGTCCTTCAGGAAAGTGATGGGTTTGTTCACTGAAAGGTTCTGCTCGAAGCATCTCGAGGGAGCAAAGGGTGGTTGGGACAATAGGGTGAAAAAATACATCATGGAGAGAAATTTGTATCACTGCCAACTTAAACAGAAATGCTGGTGTACTGTCCCACATGTGGGCATGTTGAAGATGTGTATAATCATGTAATGTGAGCTAGTTATGTTAAGCAGTTATTATGTGGAAGTTTTTCTTCTTTTCTTAGGATGAAAACAGCTTTCTTTATATTTGAACTTGCTGAAACTGCCAGTGTCACTGCAGAAATTAAATCACAACTTTACACATTTGCGTACACCGTAAGTTGTATATTCTGGCTATGAATGCTCCTTGCAGTCTCCATCCTTTTTGCCCCTCCCCTTTTTTTTAATTTCTGAGCTGTATAGAAATAGAGTGTTTCCATATAGGTCCTATAATCTGCCTTCTCCTTGTTCATCCAAACTGGGAGCATAGCAGATTCAAAGAGATTTGTTCAGGGATTTTATCCGTTCCTACTTGCCCCCTCGGTCACGGAGGATGCCAAAAGCTAACCAGTCAACACCCTGCTTTTGCTATAAATATGTTGTCTGTGCTGGGCTCCAAACCCATGCCAAGAGACTGCTTGTCCTGAAGTCCCCTCTTTGCACTTATCCCCTCTGTCATGACACAGTCACACATGTGAGCCAGCAAGTGTAAAATCTGACAGTCTTCTCGCTGCAAATTAATTCTGCTGCATTTCACACCAAAGAATAGCACCCATGAGCTGGTGTAGGTATCTCTGGAAATACTGGACTGCCCGAGATGCCAACAGATGCACAAAATGATCAGTGTGTGTTAGCAGAGAGGAGGAGTGTTTCATACCCAGCAAAGAGTCAACAAATAGTTTCCTTTCAACTCTTGCCCATTTTGCTGTGATTTTTGCTGTTCCGAAAAGTCCTTGGGCATGTGCCTGCTTTTGAGTTTATGAATATTCCCACTCAAGTAAACAGACTGCTTAAGTCCTGTGGAAGACATCCTGATCTCCTGAAATACTGAGTAAATGTCTTTGCAGGCGCAGCAGTTAGATCTCTCTTTTTACCCAGCCTGGTATAACGCCTCTCTTGGGGAAGTGCATAATGTGCGGTGGGGTTATCATGATCATCTGTAATGTTTCAAAACAAACAGCTGCCGTAGGAAGGGAAACATTTCAGCCCCCCCTTGGATTTCTGATTCACGCTATCACACATTGCATGGCAAACACAGAGTGAGTTACAGAAGCACTCCAACTCTGGACTTGGACGTACAAATAGCATCTGTTCCTTTACAGGCAGTTTCAAAGCACTGTTAAGAGCTGTTGGTCCCCTTCATTCAATTAATTTGTCCCCCCTGGGCTTTTTTTTTGTCCCTTTAACAGTCGTACAAAGAAATTGTCAACTCTCATCCAAATCACCCAGTGAACTGGCACAAAAACTACGCCATCGCCTGCGAGAGGATGTTGCGTCTCCATCAGGTGGATGTGGATCCTGAAGTGTTGCTCTCTGAAACTGTGAAACATTTCCTTCTGTACACTGAGAAAGCGGAGGATGATCCCCAGCGGCAGGATATTCTGGAGGCTGTGAAGCACCTGAAGAAAGAGCTGCAGGGGCTAAGGAAAATGAAAGAAGATGTGAGGCGGGGAGCTGGGTAGCACCCGGTCCTCCACCTGGGTGCTGAAGTGCCGGAATGTTGAAGTCAGGACTTAAAATCTGAATTAGGCCTTGACAACGTGAGAATGGTTTTAAGAAGTGACAGAGGTGACAGTGAAGAGGAAATCAAGTGTGATTGCCTCCGCAGGAACTGTTGTTTGGTCTTTTGGTTGCTGTTGCCAAATGAACTGTTTGTGTTGTTCTGTGTGTGGGGAAAACAGCTCATCACTAAATAAATTACTCTGTTTCTAAAAGGAGAGTTTTCTTCTTAAAAGAAACCTGTAAGTCTGCTGTACTGTGAAGCTTTTTAATTTTTTAATGTGTGGCATCTTTTGTAGATGCAAAAAATGTATTTAGCCTTTAAGTGTTACTGAGCCATTTTTCTTTAGCTGTGCTCTGTAAGTGTGTTTTCATGCTCATGGGGCAGTTTGGTTAGGTAGGTTTCCATCAGGACAAGTATGTGGGATTGTGCCCTTCGTGGGAGCCTGATGGTTTGCTGTTTTGGATGTGCTTTGTCTCCAGGGGACAACCTTTGTTGCCCAGGGGTGCTGCAGACATAATGTCATCCTGGCATGGGATGGTATGTAGAAACCAACTCAGCTCATTCTGCCTCCCTTGCTTTGCAGGAATGGTTATTTTATTACACTGGGATTTTATGTTGAGATAGACTTTACTGCTCTAGTTTTCCATTAGTGAGAAATCAACTTGTGTATTTTCCCTTGCACAGCACCGTGACTCTAGACAGCAGTGGGGCATCTCTGGTGCCTGCCTCCGCCTGGGGCAGAGGGACTTTGATGCTGCCACCCTGCATGGGGACACAAGAGCGGCTCCCCTGGGATGCTGCACTCCCCAGAGCTCTTGGCATTTGTGCTGTGGCCTCTTCCTCTGCAAGCCTGTACTGCTCGTTTACTCTGCCACATCGTCAAGGTACTGGGGATGCCAGAACTGCAATTTTAGAGATGTCAGGGGCTTTAACCAAAAGAATCGAGTGTGAATCCATCCTGCTTTTTAATCTACCACAAAAGTCAAGCAACTTGGTTAACAAGAGCTCAGCTACTTATTTTCAACAACAACAAAAAAGGCATAAAATAGCATGTTTTCCAAAGTGTTGTCAATTAACATGTACTTCAAATACTTAAAGCAGATCCAAAACTTCAGTATTGTTATTGGAAAGTTGTGTTCATCTAAATTTTCATCCTTTGTTCTGTGGTTATGTGAGATCTCAGCCCAGTGTTTTATAGCAGACAAATTGCTGCCAGGCCGGGATTTCATTTTAGGATTCATAGTAAAATTCTGGGAGAAGGAGGAAGCACTTCTATACATGTCATGTTATCAAGTGGCACCTCTGGAAAGCTTCCCAGAGGCTTGGAGGAGCAGATTAGGATGTGTGCAGGAGCATGTGGATGCTCTGTTGATCTGTAATTTGAGGTTCATGTAGTTGCAGATTTAGGCTCACGTGGATACTAACCCTAATAGATCCTTTTGAAAGTAGGCTACTTCTCTTCTGTCCAAGTGCTGATTTTCCCAGACTGATTTTCATGGAATGCTGGCTGTATAAAAGTGAAGCTGCCGTCTAGGAGTCTCTAACTCCAGTTGCAAAATAACATCCTTTTTTTTTCTCCCTCTTATTCTGATTTATTTTCTTAGTTTGATTTCCATTGCAATTCCCCTTTTACTTATATAAATGATTCCTGTACAAACAGCAGATAAGAAATGAGCAATAAGAAGAAAGAGAACTACAGCTTCTGGATTGCAAAGCCACAAAGCAGAGGGGAGAGAAGGAAGAGGAGCAGTTCAGGGGTGTCATTTTAACTCTTTGTGTTGTAATTGACTACATTTCAGGTTGACCGTGCCTCACTTAAATCTCTTCCTTTTTCTCAATCCCCACATAAGTGTTTGTACAGAGCAGAGGAATATCATACATTCCTCAGGGCAGCTTTCTCAGGGCTGGCTTTCTTCTCCTTTCTCAGAGTCAGTCCTTCAGCCTAGCAGAAAAGCATTAGGAATCCAATTTTTGAATGCTTTTGTTACCTGCATTATTGAAAATCCATTCAAGCAAATATACTGAGCTGAGGGTTTTCTTTATCTTGATTAGATGCTCCTCCTTAGCTGCATAGTCTTGAAATAATTGGAAGCTTTTGTGGATTCCACTATCTACTTGGGAGAAAAGAAGGGCTGGACAAAGGTATTCCAGCCTGCAGCCCGCATCAAGTAATGTATCGTCGTGTATTGTAATAACCAGTGATGCAAACTACGAGAACTTTCCCATGAGCAAAAGCCTTTCCAGGTGTGAAGAGCAGTAAGAATGTGATGCTTTTTTAGGGAGCAAACCAGAAGTGGTTGCAACCGTGCCATTCACGTGTGCCATGTCTGCATGAATTGTGTACACGTGTGATATGGGTGTCTGTGCTGCGTGTTCAGCTCGAAGATACCCCTGACGGCCGCTCACGAAGGGTTTAATATTTAACAGCGATGGAATATTCAACAGCGATGGAAGTTACAAAATTCCTCCCCCTGAATCTGCTCACATGAGATTTGCTGGTGCTTGTAGACGAAGCGGTTGTGTGGACGTTTCTGAGCTGGTTCGCTAAAAGGCGATGCTGAGGGATGCTGGCAGAAGTTAATTTTTATCAGCTCCTCTTAGGTGGCACCCTGAAGTTTATCAAACAAGCAAAGCTGATTTGCTCTTCGTTAGTCTCAGTTGCATGAATCGGTTGCCAAGTAAACAGGATTTTGCATTTTCCTAATTACTTTCATATTTGTGTTTTACCTCTATTTGTTCTCTTGCAAAACTGGTCCTAATAATTAGTCAGGCTCCTGCTGCCTAGACCTTAAAAAAAAAAAAATAAATAAAGGAGAATTGGGAAGGGTGAAGGGGGGAAGAGACTTCTGAGGGTTTTTTCTCCCTAATAAATTCATTTTTGTTACAAGCATCTTTTATACATATTACTAAAGGGAGCACACTAAGAAATGCAAATAATAGTTCTTTATTTTATTATGACAGTTAATTAATAGCAACCTGTTTTAATGAATAAAGTCACTCAGAGTCCTTCAGCACTTCCTAAGTAGAGGCCAGAATCTGTAGGGATTCTTTTTCCCCCCCCATTGTATAGCTCCAAGACTCCGCGTACTATATAGGGCCTGTATAGAAATGCTCGCTAATGAAGAGGGAGGGCAAGGAACTTGTCTGCATTCAAAGATCACTGGTGAGTCATTCAGCAAGAAAAGGCCCCTTGCTAGGAATAGTCACAGTTCCGCGGCATTGTGCTAGCAAAAGGGTTTGATCAAAGGTCTCCTGCCGAGCTTGCATGGTTTCCTTTCATACGACGACCATAATTAAAACCACTAATTCTCTTTTAAAATGCTGCAGGATGCCATGTAGGCATCTGTCTGGAGTGTCCTTTGTGCTGTCGGGAGCTGTTAAGGACCAGCGCCGAGGGCTTTTCAGCTACATGCCAGTCAGGAAGGTGATTCGACATAAGGGTGCCTCTGAAGGCTTGACAGGGCCTTGACTACACAATTCCAGCTGAATTTGCCCCTTGTCAGCTGCCAGTAAATAAATCTCAAAGAAGGGAAGGGAGGGGGGAAGCTGAAGTTTCATTACCTGATCCCCGGGGCTTTGTTGGTTTTGGCATCGCCCAGGGGGAAGCCCTCACCCCTCGGGGCCAGGGAGCTGGAGATGGCCATTGGAGACCCCAGCGCCCAAGCCTTTGAAGACCGTCAATACTTGTAACAGTTCAGCTGTTAGGAAGACAAATAAATGGAAGAGCCCATTAATCCCCTTTGGGTACTCGGTGCCTTTTGCCCTTTTATCGCAGCCTTATTAGGTTCCTACTCATCTTGAACCAGGAGGGATGAATTGAAGTTGTTGAGCGCTAATTGGCAAAGACTTTTCATCACGGGCCAAGAACTTTCACTGACTTGAAAGTAACTTCGCCTCGGGGAGGATCAGCAAATTTTTGCCTTGCCATTAAAACAAAACCCCAAAATCCTGTTGGGATTCAATGCAGTGTTAAAAAAAATTAGGAAAATATTAAAAGATGCAACTGCTAAATTGCTAGGCTTGTCCTTCATGAGGATGTTGGCAACTTTTATTTGCTCTTTAAAAGAGAGTCAGGGAGCCAGACAAGGCTCAGGGCGATCCATCCCGAAATGCAGTTGAAATGCATGTCTTTATGTGTGTACACGTGCGTTACCAAAACCTGCTCATGGGCTAGGCTTCCCGGAAGCAGCCTGGGAGATGATCTGTAAGGTGGCACCATTGTTCTTGACAGTTTGCAACCGCTCAAGGTTCAAGCAGAGTGGTGCTGAGGTTTCAGTGTGCCTGGGGACAATTCTGGTTGCCCTCTAGTCATCCCTGGGTTTGCTGGTGGTATTTATTAATGGGAAATATTTCAGCGTGAAGACACTTAAATGTTCTCTTATGAATTGTTTTTAATGTTGATTTTGGTAAATGTTGCATTAATTTGAACGTACTCACTGCCCTCTCTTCTCCCCCTGTCTCTCATTGCATATTTTAACTAAAGAAATAAACTTTTGTCAGTTTGGAAAAGCATCTTGTACATGGTGACAGTGTCATGGGCCACCTCAGCCTGGAACACATCAAGCTGGGTATTTTAGAGCACAAAATCCTGTCGATCTGTTCTTCAGCCTCTGCATGTGGGGGACTCATGAGACAAGGTGCCTACATTAAGGTTAGCATCTCCCACTGGGGTGCCAATGTGTGTACCCTGGCAAGGTCCACCCATGCCAGAGCTCTCGCCATCTTTCCAGGGACTTCCAGGACCAGGAGCTTGGCACGGTGCTACTTGAACAAACAGGCAGCTAAAGCTCCTGCACCGCTAGCAGTAGGGAATGAAGACATCATTGTCAGTACCCTCCGAAAGGCTGTTTGGTTTGGATCTGCCCCCGACAGGTGGCTGTGGGATGCTGCCTGGCTCCATGGCTATGAAGGGCCACGCAGTGAGGATGGAGGACACTGGTGGCACCGTGTCCATGTGTAGTCCCTTCTATGGGAGTGTTTGAGTGCTCCTGCGTATTTTAGAGCTGTAGCATAATGCTGCTGGTTAGATACAGCAGCTTGCTGAACTTTGGGGAAAAAACACCTAAGAGGAGCATGGTTTTGGATGGTTTATGTGACCCGTTTTTGTCATGTCCTTAGATTCAGCCGCAAAGCCACTTTAAAAAATGGCATTTGAAGAACTTCACTGCTTGTAAAGCCTCCCCTGGGAGGATCTGCTGCCTGTTTCAGGCCAGAAGAAGGAGTTGTGCCCAAATTGTTGCCATTTTTTCTCTAAAATTTATTATGTCTCCCTTGCTGCCACTTGACACTCCTGTTATATTCAAACTTGACATTTCAATGAAGGCTTTTTCAAAACAGAGCGAAAGCAAGGAATGAGTATAAATTGGAATAACTTTATTCAGATGAGTGGAGCTGGGGGAATTTGTGCCGGCGGAGGGCTGGTTGGAGATGGTACGCTGTGATTGACAGTCTCCAGCAATCCTTCACAGTCTGCTTCTAACAAATCTGAGGTTTTGCCTTTTGTCATGTTGTACAAACCCAAAACAAACATACTGGTTATCAGTTAATTTTATCAGTAAATCCTTGTTCATCAAACTACAGCAAAAGTGGGTTTTGCTGATGGGGGAGAAAGAGACACAGTGGTCTCAAGAAAGATGAGGGTCAGCTTGGACACAGGCTGTACACAAGCATTGCCATTGCTGATTCAAAAATGAGGGGGATAAGCTACTTCTCAAGGGAAGTTCTCTATAAGTAGTTATTTCCTGCCAACATTTGGAAAAGGAAAATCAAGAAATTGCTACTTGATTGCAAGCGGTGGTTTGGCATCTGGAAAACTGTGGGTTTGGGTTTTTTTAAATCCACAATCATAATTTTGATCTTTAAACTTAATTGAACCAATTCAATTAGACCACACCAGTCTTGCATATGATTGAAGACTTTGGTTTGCTAGAAGGTAAGAGTGAACCATGAATAATTCTGACTAGATAAGAATGAGGTTTTTTCTCTCCTGTGTGAGTCTCCTTTTGCAGGGTGTGTTACACAGCCCCCAGGTGCTAAGGTATTTTTTGCACAACTTATCCTGATACTTGGGCAATGCACCCTGCTCATCCATCACATTGGCTCTCCTACAAACCTACTGAGTCCCATTTTCCATCACATAAAAATTAGAGTTGATGACATGAGGAAGGTTCAGCTTCTTCACTTGCTATTTTATTTAAAACTGTTTTGGTAACTGTCACCTTCAAATAAATTTAATTACAGAAACCATGAGAAACATGGGCAATAGGGGCCAGGTGTTTTGACCTCTATTTCTGAAGGCAGTGTCCTGTCAAGGTCCCCAGTACATGGGTGACCTCGAATATCATTGATAATATTGGAGTTTATTGTGATTTTAAATTCAGTGACATAATTTATAACATTTTAATTCTTCTTCTTATGGTTCCTGGTGTTAAAAGTGACTAGTTTTAAGAACCCTGGGGACCCCTAAATACCCTTTTTTCTCCCAACCAGGATCTAGCTTTTTACCATTTCCTTAATGTTTGCAGCTAGAAATACAGCTTAAGTGGCATTATGCTAAGTAATTATTCTTACAGGATGTGAAATGAAACAAATTTTGCACAGCATGAAATTATTCCTGCCATGTATGGCATTCGGTGGCAGATTTTTTCGTCTGGACCGTAAACAAGGCTCGGTGGCGGTGAAACAACACGGAGCGGAGGAGGGGGGAAGCGGGGAGGAAAACGTTACCAAAGGTAAGTCCTTGTAGCAAAAATATTTTTGGCTGGATCAAATATTAAACCTGCTACTACAAATTTCACGCTTTGCATTCCTAAAGCAGATGCCAAGTGATGATGCCAAAAATTAATTGGAAATAATATTGCTTGCCTTGTGTGCTCTTTCCAGCAGAGGGCACAGCGGATAAAAGATGTGTGCGGGGCCGACTTCGCAGGCGCTGATAAGGCTGTTTGTAATTATTTCTGTAAAAATATGTAGCAACATGCTTGTGTGCTAATTTACATCTGGGGATGTGATCTAGAATGGAGAGCTTAGATTTGTAACTCTTCTTCCCCGCACCATCAATACATAGGATACTTTAAGGTTTTGCCCAATTTATGTGTTGTTAAATTGCTGGGCTTGCTCTTTAAAGTACAGTGAACTGGTTCGGTGTTTGGATTATATCTTGAACTAAAAATTCAGACCTTGACTGCTAATAGGGAGGTGATGCATGTTGTAGTATTGTGGTCTTCCAGCAATATTTTCACATGGGTTCCTGTGGGTAAATAAAAATGTCATTACCGAATTAAAAAGAGAAAAAAAAGGTTGAAGGTAATAATAAGGAGAGGAATATTGTCTCTTATTTATGGTAAAATGTGAGTTGCTTCTTTTATATATAACAAAATAGTAACTGGAAAGAGAAAGTTTCCAATTAGTTTCACATTCTATAGCATAAAGAATCTCTCAGGAGAGAGATGGGGAAAAGATGTAAAAGAAGTCTAAACCAAGGAATTTTTTCTGAAATCTGCTATTATTTGCATTCAATTATTTATGCAATTAGGAAAACAGAGTAGGACATTCCTTTCACTAGTACTAAATGGTAGATACTCTTCTTAAGTACATTTGTTTGTATTCACCAAGCACATCAACCAGGAACAAACATAACCCTTAAATCATCTGTCTGATTAGGGAAGAATTTTTTTCCTTAGAAGATACAGATCAGAAAAAAATGTTAACATGTGCTTCCCACCCAAACCTCCTTTAGAAAGCCCAGTAATTCAGATTATTCCCACTGCTTCCAGCTCCCTTTGCACAAGTACGAATGAAGTGGGCAGGAAGGGAAGGAGAGGGAAACGTGTGCTAGAACAAATTGAACAGTGCAGTCTTTCTCAAATGACTGAAAAAATATATTTCACACTGCTTCCTTCCAGTTTCACAACATATAAATAGATGCTGCCTTGGAACAAGTCAAGATTTGATGCAAACAACCTCAAAGCTCAATCTGTGCAAGAAGGAAAAAAGAAGTCTGTGTTCATGTTCTAGTCTCTCCCTATCTTGTTTCAGGGTTATTGTTTAAATCAACACTTTCCAACTGTGTAGGTTTTAGCTGGAGGTTTTTTTGCTTGGTTGTTTGTTTTGGAGAGGAGGGGGTTGTGATTTCCCAACGTATGGGAGATAAATGAGATGTTTAAAGTGCCTCGGTGGAGTGGCAGAAAAGCTGGGAAATCAGAGAGATTGTAAATCTATGTTTGTTTTAGAAATAAAATAAAATAAATCAAGCAAGAGCAGGTTAGAGCTGCTAACACTGAGCTGATTAAGACCAGCAGTTACATAAAAAGCAGTTAAAGTCCATATTGTAAGTAAGTATTATTGCAGCCATGAGAAATGCAGCTCCAAAGCTTTTAAGGGCTGGTATAGCACTTTTCCTTTTTTTTTTTTTGGTGAATTAAGTGCTGATGAAAGGTATGGGATTGACAGCTTTGCAAACTCAATGCTGCTCTTTAATCATGTAACCCATGGTAATGCCTACAAGACCTGCAGGAGCAAGTTGTCTCAGACATCTGCTGACTCTGTTCTTAAGGAAAGACATCACTTAGTCCCCCAATCCAGGCTGGTAGGGTCCAAGATCTACTTGTAGATCTCTACAAGGAGAAACCAGACAAGAACTCTCACAATCCCAAGCCATTGTCCGATCATTGCTGGGTTGACAAGGTTGTCCCTCAGACCCCAAATGCCTCCTACACCTTCTACCAAACTTGAGACTGGCGAGAAGTGGGAACCCACAACTCTAATGAGGCAGGAAAGCAATGGGTGCTGCTCTTGAGTGAGTGACCCAAGACCCCCAGAATTGGAGGGGCAGAGTCTGAGGAGGAGGAAATGCCTTTCCCCTTCATCCAATATGTTGGAAATTTGCAGCAGTGGCTTCCCTATCCCGCTAGCAGGTAGTTCCTTTTCCCCTTACAGGGAGTAAAAGCCATGGAGATTGACTAAACCCATTATAAGAGGTTTTGTGTCCCCTTCGCTTGGTAAGAAGAGACTGTTTGCCCTCCACAGGCTCATGGCACTGGGGCCGTTGCTCTGGCAAAGCACTCTTGTTAGCCTATCCACATCCTTCATTGGAGACCTTCTCTCTGCAGCTCTTCCTCCAGCATTAGCTAAAGTGAACGTGCCAGTGTCTTGGGCTGTCCATCTCCCACTGAGGGAGGTATGCAGGTCATGTTGATGGTAGTGGGTATTTCTACCACTCTCATAGCACTGGCAAAGAGAAATTCCCAGTAGGTATTCTGGAAATTATTTGGTTTGGAGGGCAGTTGGTTTAGATTAGACTAGGTAATTTTTTCTGCTCTTGGAACATTTCCTTGTGATGCTCCACTCAGCCAGCAATGAAATGGTTTGCCTCATTTGGAGGATTATTTGAGTCTTTCTTTTCACAGCCTTCTTCCTTGTAGGTCCATTTAAAAATGGAAACTATCCCTATTCAAAATGAGAAGTCACATATTTTATTTTTTAAAATACCCACCCCTGAATTTTCAGACCTAAATTCTGAAAATATAAAATCATACTAGTTACATTATGGGAAGAATAAAAATGAATTGCTTGCCTTATGGTCTTCTGCAAGGTCACGAGCATCATGCTAGGAGATGGTGGAGAGGATGAGGATTTTGCTAACACTGCTTGTTTCTAAGCTGTCATTGCTAGCTCACACTCGCCCAGACTGTCTTACAGCTCCTGTCTGTTGGGAAGGCCCCATGTCACTGCTCTCCCACTCCTGCCCTGACCCTGAGGTACAGCATGGAAACCCTTCCACAGTTTCCAGTCATGCCCAGCTCAGGTTGGAAGTTGATTCTGGAAGGTCAGCACACCCCTGCAGTAGTAACTTAACATCTCTGCAAGTTTCCTTTGAATTTCCTACAGCTGTCTTTACTTACTCAGCTTTACTGATGTCTTACAGAAAATGGAACATATCCTGACCTTCCTCCTGACTGTATCTCCAGGGTGGGAGCAGCAGAGCATGAGGCAGCTCTCCAAATCCCCGCTTGCGGGATCCCCTTTGCAGGTCAAACTTCTTTCTTCCCAGCAGCCCAGGAAAGCATCTCCTGGAAGGGGACCAGACTGCATCCCAGTTGGCACAGCACTGGGTGATTCATCCCATCCCAAGGCAGTAATCCCAGGGAGATCTGGATTTGTGCATGGCTGGTCCCCTTCTCTCGGTCAGCACTGGAGGTAATCCCGTTTGCCTGCTCAGGAAAGGGTATCTGCAGTGTAGGAAATCCCACACAAGGTGGCAAACCCTTCTGCAGCTGCAATTTGCATTTTCTGACCAGAAGCAAATAACACTGTTTAGCTCTCTTGGTGTATACGAGGTTGTGAAAAAACAAGCCTAATACAGATGTGTGTATAAGCTAAATATTGAAATATGACTAAAAAAACATGTTAGACCTCAGGCCTGCTGGTATATTCCACTCAAAACGAATGTGCAGCATCAATTGGCAGCTGCCTAGAAGAAAAGATATGAATAGAGACAGCAGGAATAAGTTGCAATAGACCAATTGAGCTGTTTTTAAGAGGAGAAAATAAGCGCAATTGCTGATTTCTTTGGCCTTACTCTCAACTGCTCTGTGCCAGGGCAAAGCTTTGTACTAGCTTTAGCTGCTACGCAAGGCAATAAAAGAATCTTCCTCTGTCATTTTGCTTTAGTGGTACCAAGAAGCTACCTCCTCCTGTTCAAGATGGTGCCTAAGAGTAGAAAAAAGAGAGGAGTGCCTGCACTGAGCACTGCGACAAGCCACCAGAGCAGAGACCAAGCAGAAGGAAGCAAAGCACAGAGTCCAGGAAGTGAAAGTCTTAGCTAATGCATAAGGAAAGTAAGTGATCTGTGGCTGGTCATGAGGCAAAGGCAATTTTTGTGAGTCCCTCCTGTGCCATATGATTGTCTTCTTGTCCCTCTGAGGAAGGCTTGGTGTGCCGAGAGCTGCCCAGAGTTACAGTGAAGGTGTGCACTGAGCAGGCAGCCACACAACCCAGCACAGAATACCTGGGAGAAGTGAGTGGCATGTTCTGATTCACCCTGGTGGACAACGAGGAGAAACTTGGGAGTGGATGCATAAATCTCCTGTGAAGCTCAGGTTTCACCAGGTGACAGGAAACATTTTCCAAAATCCCATCTTTCCCTAAGTAGACAAAGGGACAGTGAGGTTGTGTTCCCCATGAGGGCCAACTACTGCATTCTTTTTCCTTCAGCTTCAACTGGAACCAGACCAGTTTGGAAGAGTTGTCCAGGTCTCAAACCTTTTTGGCCAAGTCCAAGCCAACTTGGTCACATGCCCTGGAAAACCTTGAGAGGGGAGACCATTATTTTTAATCTGACATGGCCAACATTCTGACGGATGAGAGGAAGGGCTAGAAACGGGCAGAAAGCATGCTCCAGCATTGCACACTGTTCTTCCGCTCCTGCCTTTAAGTCCCTGACGCATAATCTTGGTCCTGATTTGGTCTCCACCTCATCTGGCTTGTGTAAGCTGCTTCCCGTGACCTTTCCTCAGCAAAGGGAAGAAGGGGGAGGGATGGGGGGCATGTTAATAGAGCCAGACCCTCCTGCCAGCGGGCAGAGGGTGCTCTTGCCTAGCATATCCCACTCCCTCCGGGTAGCAGAGGCTGCTCCCCTATAAACCAGCCCTTCCCACATGCTTGGGCCCAGAGATGCCCGAGCATCCCTGCTGGCCCAGCGTGCTGGAGATGGATCTGCTTCATTAATATTCCTGCTCTGGTGGGTGGGTGCAGGGAGCACCACGTCTAACCTACTTTATTCAAATAGAAAATGTGTGTGGTGGAGTGAGAGAGAGATACAGGCTCTTCCATAATTCCAGATTTAATTGGAAATTTAGTAAATCTGCTAAAATATTTAGTGGTTTCAATTTTTTCCCCTCTTCTGTAAGAAACAAAGGATCCTGGTTTATCATGTGTCTTTCAACAACTTTAATTTCATTTGTAGATTAAGGATGGAAGTAGCATTTCCACTCGATTGCATACCGGGCATTAAGAAGACAAAAACGTTCATTGTTTGCCCGAAGTCGGAGGGGTTTTTGCAGACATTAAGCTGTAGGTGGCATTCTTTATACCTGACATCAGGACTCTTTTGTCAGACGTTCAGTTGACAGGATTCTGTGCTGACCCATCAGAGGTGTGGGAAGCAGTGAAAAACCACCAAACCATTTCTGCCAGGTGATGGGGACTAAGGGAGAAGTGGGACAGTCTCATCCCAACCCACTGAGCAGCAGCTGCTCACAAAAAAAAGGGATACCTTCCAATAGACCAGGTTGCTCAAAGACCCATACAACCTGGCCTTGAGCACTGCCAGGGATGTGACAGCCTCAGCTTCTCTGGGCATCCTGTGCCAGCTCCTCAGCACCCCCACAGGGAAGAAATTCTTCTATATCTAAATCTACCCTCTTTTAGTTTAAAGCCATTCCCCATTGTCCTGTCACTGCATGTCCTTGCCAAAAGTCCCTCTCCAGCTTTCTTGTACCCCTTCAGTACCCCTTTAGGTACTGGAAAGAACTCTTGCCCAATAAACGTTCAATGGGACAAGCTGTTTTCCCAATCCACGAATATCTCATGAGGTTTTGAATGCTGAAGCGTTTCAGGCTCACTTCTGCCTCCTTTGTTGGTGGTGTTGGGGCCAGAAGTGAGGTTGGAGGATGGGATTCTAGGCTCAGATGCTAAGGGCAGCCCTAGAGGACCATCGGGCTGTGGTTAAAACTGGCATCAGGCCCCTGTCAGCATGATGTACCCATGTGGGACAGGAAGTGACTATGCAGATAAGATACTTTGCACTTCCATGGGTGATTATACAAATAAGCTCCTGTTTTGGTCTTATATGTCCGTCTTGGCCTTAAATGTCCACCACGCATGGAAGTAGTCTCCCACCTGACAGCCTAGAGAAGTTTTTGGGACTCTCTTGCAAGTTTTGATGGGGTTTTTTGACCCAACACTGGCCGAATTTCTTCCATGAGTGTTGGTGGGATCTTGGCCCTTGGCTCAGATCGGGGCAGGGCTGGACAGGGTGCCTGTGTGAATCCCATCTCCTCAGTTTCATTATTATTTTTTTAAATAAACCTTTGTTTATATTTTCTCTCAAAAACTCAGCCCAGCCTCTTCTGGAGCCATCATTCTGTGATTCTCTTAACTACTGTAATGCAAACTCACCACAAAAGCTCCTTGAGAAATCAAGGCTTTTGTGAACACCAGGCAAAGGGAAGAAAATTGTCACCTAACCTTTCAGCCATCCTCATTTTCAGGGGAGCAAAGGACAATCTCTGGAGATCCAGGGGTTTTTATCTGTGGCAGTTAAATCAGATTTATTAACATGCCATGTTATGAAGTAGGAAGTAACATTTGTTTTCCTAGGTCTTTAGGGAATTTCTCCTGCCACCATTAAACTGAATTTTAAACCACCATTTAATGTTTTGTTATTTTTTGAGGGTGTTTTTTTAGCATCCAGTGTTAATCCTGCAATTGGAAACCACAGTGGATAGAAGTACTGTGTAACTTGCTTCCAGAACAAACAAGGTACAGCAGCTAATTTTAGTTTAAGGTTTCAAGGAGGGGGAGAAGAAGGTGGTAAGACAGCACCTTCCCTTTATACTGAGAAACAGCCTTCAAGTGTGAAAGCAAAAATTCCCAAGCTGAGATCTAGTGAATGTGGAAAAGGTTCATTTTCAAATTGCAACAGCCTGTACTTAGGTGATATTAGAAGAAACCATGACAGTAAAGTAGTTTTATGCATAGCGGCTTAGCTAACATTTTGAGAACTAGTTTAGTGAAGCTGTCAGGTTTAAAAATACCAAGCCACGAAGTTTTAATGAAACTATGCTTGGATCAAAGTACCATAAAGAGCATCCAAGAACTGCTTAAAAGATCCTTGAGTGGAAATTAGAATGGATCTTCAGGATTTATTCTGTAAAGCCTGTCTATTTTGACCTTTTTTCAGTCTCATATTAAGGCTGCTGAAAGTGTGTTTTGTTTGGCTAATGCTTGGGACTTGCTGTAGCTATTAGGTCTGTTAAACTGAGACTGCCACTAAAGTTTTAGTATGCATTAATTGACTGATAAGGACTTGGGAATCAAATGGTTGAAGGAAAGGGCTATCATAGATTTTTTTTTTCTCCTTTGCTTTATTTCTCTTTGCACTTCATTTACATCCTGAGCCCTATTGGTGATCCAGATTTGAATAAAGCCACAGCTTAAGGAGCGATTAGATCTCAATAGCTTGGATTCTCAATGAAATTGTGGCATCATTTTTTAGCATGCATATTTAGTAAGAGGTGTGAAAATTGACACCTGGTGCAACTTTATCTTTTAAAACACTGCTTCATTTTATGCATGTACATACACACGTGCACAAAACATTTGCAGATGCTCATAGATATATGTATATATAAAATCCTCCTGAAATTAGGGTATTAGTTGATAGGCCTTTGACTCTGTTGATGTCAGGGGTTACTGGGAAACAAAGACTGTGCTAAGCAAAGCTTTGCAAGAATGAAAAGGGATAAGAAGACACCCGCTTTCTTCAGGTTAATTTTTTAAGCATGTCATCCAAATGCTCAAGGCAATGATCCTGTAAACACTGTTAGAAGAAAACCATCAAGAACACATAATGCAGTAAGTTGGTTGGGGGGTTGGTTTTTTTTTTCATTCTGATGTTATTATCATTACTGTTATTATTATTTGGAAGCAATATGTAAAGTTCACCTGCTAATCCTTAAGCTGTTGATATGACAATGTCAAAAAATGATGGGATTTGGTGATTCTCATTATTGTTATGTATTGTTCTTCACTAGTGTTCCATATTAATATTTATAAATGCAAGGAAAAGTAGTCTTTTTATAGACAGGAGAGCTCCCAAGCTCCATTTTTATTTTCTTTTTCACGAATAAGCATCATGTCCAATATGGATGATTACATTTTGGAATGAAAATTGTTTTACAAGCAATCCACTTGATGCTGATTATAGTTCTTTTAAACTTATTTTTCTGTGAACAAGATGACAACCTGTAGATGTGATCTTTCCTCACAACAATCCTTGTTCAAAGTCAAATAAATACTGCAATGAGCATGATCAAACTGACACAAATACTGAAATTGGTTTGAAATTCCACTAAAAGGTACTTAAAGAAGCAGTAAAATAAAGTTAATGGCTAGGAAGGAATTTGGTGATTCTTGGTCACCTTCTTAATTTGAAGCCCTGCATTTCTAAGGTTTCTGTTTTCCTCTTGTTTGAAGAGTCCCAAGGATGAAGCCCTGAGGACCAGCTCCCTCCTGCGGGTTAGTTTGGCTAATTGACCAGTGGCACATCTGTCACAAAGGAGGAAGATGTTTAGGGTACCCTTCTAGGTCTTGGAAAAACAACCTTGATTTCTACATTTGATCCCAAATTCCTCTCCAACCTTGGAAGCTCACCTGGAGGGCTCATGGTGTTCAGCAGGGTTAGCTTCTACCTAAGGAAGCTAATTATCCCATGACTCCTGTTAGTCAAAGGATAGTGAGGAATGGGATTGTTGAGTGCGAGAGGCATGAGCCCTGATGGCAGGTTCCCACCTCGAGTTCCCTAGTCCCAGGAGCCCCTCACTCCTAAGCCGCTGTGGGTGCACAGCACTGCTCTGCCTGCCTACATGCTGCCCTGACTATACCCAGGATACCATGGACATCGCAGATGAGCAGGCTGATCCCAAATTGCTTGCAGCCTTGGTGAACACTTCTGGATAGAGCATGCTAGAAGCTTTGCCCGGAAGTGCTGAGTGAGGGACATTCACTTCCAACACTAGGTTAACATAGTTATTTTTAACCAGTGCCTCCAATACTACAGCAAAAGAGGAGGAAAAATAAAAGAAAATTAAAAAGAAACACAAATTCCTGCTGACCTGCACAGCTGGCTTGTTTGGGGCTTTGTATCAAGCATCAAAAACACTTGTGCCCCAATTATCAGGCAAGCAACGCAGACCCAGACTGCTTGTGAGTGAAACTCATTTCCAAAACATTTGCAATGAGAGCAGCAATCTCCTGGTCCAGCTTAAGAGAGTTTCACAAAATTACCAGTACTGTGTGAAACAGAAACATTCTGCAAAGGGTGAACATCTTCAAGGCTGCATTTGGCTGGTAAAACCATCCCAACATCTGGAGGCTTTGTGGACATCTATCCATCCCCAACTTCATCTCTGCAGTGAAAGACACAATCTCCTTTTTGGAGTGCTTTCTGCTTTTTGAGATCAACCTTTGCATGAACTCCTTTGGTGCACTGTCTGGGTTTGAGGCTGGGAACATCAGATGGGAACAGAAGCAGGGTCTCTTTTGAACTTGGGACAGGAATGAAGCAAGGCGACAGGCACAGCCAGAATGATTTATCCTGGCTTGATGCTTGCTGAAGGCTTCTGGTTGAGTGTAGGCTGTGAGAGGGGTGAGGCTGCCTAGCTTTAATGGACTGTGCTGCTGCAAATACAGACATGAACTGATGAAGAATATATTCAGGCTGGATATCAGAAGGGAGTTTGAGACTGTCAGACAACAGAGATTTGGGAATGGCCCAAGGGCAAATGCTCTAGCTTATTTGAAGCTGATGCTTGCGCAGCCTGTGAAATGGGATTGTATGACTTGGTTGCCAGGGAATGTGACGGGAAGGACTTGATGATTAAAGGGGACCCTTCTTGTCCTTAAATGGGTTTTAGGATGTTTTAGTTTCCTGTTTGGTGCTGGAGACGCTTCCCAGAAAGTCCTGGAGCTGCTGTCATGTTTTGATGACCATGGCAATTTACACTGCTTTTCAGGCTTTTGGCATATTCTGGCAAACATGGATGAAGTGTGTGCCGCAGTTGTGGCATGTTTTGGAAGTGAGATGAAGGGCTGTGGTTTTGGTATCATGTTCTTGACCTCTTGGTGGTTTGCACTGCTTTCTTGTCCTTGACAGACACAAAACTGGCAACCATTCATTTGATCCGCTTCCTTGAACTGTCGTCTCTAATGTAACATCCCATAGATTGCAAAAGACCATTTTCAGCACTTACAGTATTTCAAATTTTGTATTTGAAGTAGCCAGTCCAATGGATGTCTATTCTACATTCTGTAATAGAAGATGGCATCGTGGCACTTGGTTTGAGTGAGGGAACGTATGATGTGACTGCAAACAGGAGTTTGGATGCGATAACTCAAAAACATTCCCCCCTGCCTGATGCACATTTTCTGCTGCAGGCTTGTAGGAAGATACTCGTTCCTTTTTTCCTATGTCTGTTAGCTTCTCAGCTTCTCTGAAGCCATTTATTTGTGGGATCTTGCAGACCTTTTCCTTCTTAAAGGCTCTAGATTTTTCCAGAGGCTTATATCCTACAGTTTATATATACTATATACAGACACATCTATACCCTGAGCCTGAAAGACTTCTTTCTGAACTGGTTCCCATATTCTTTAGATTGTGTAAAATCAGTGTGTTGCACACACAGCCATCAGTAGAAGAAATAATGAATCAGTCCATGCTTGGCACTTAAATCACATGTTATACTGTTACTACCTGAGCAGACCTTCTGAACCAGCGAGCACTGTGTAAACATTCGGTTTCCAGATGCTGCTTGGTTGTTAATAGGTTTACTGAAGAGGAGGACTCACGAAGAACTCCTCTGTACCCATGGGTTTGGTCTGAGCAGTTCTCAGATACCTGTAAAACCAGCAAATGCTTAGGCAGATGTAGTTGCAGCACACTAAAGACTTGAAAAAAAGTGGAACTAACCATTGAAATGGCACCAATGTCCCTGTGCAATGTAAAGTTGGGGTTGAGCACACCTCTGAAATGGTGAAACCCTCTCCAAGAACCCATACAAAGGTATTTTTCCCTTTCATATTAACAAATAAGTATGCACTTGGGAACAAAAAGGATGTTCCACACCCCAAGCACACAGCTCAGGTAAGGGATGCATTATTGGCAGCCTCTGCCCCACTTTGCATTGAGCATCAGCTCCACTCTGTGTCACCCTGATGCTTTAACTGTCCTTAGGACCATTCTTCCATGTGTTACTGACCGCAAATGCAGCAATCCTTACTGAAAACCAGCAGCAGCACCAGGTGACTCACTTCCCTAAGGGAGGACAGCAATGTCATTTCATTGTAAGAGATGCATTTTGCCATCTCGTTGACAGCAGAGAAAGTCTTTTACTCCATGCAGCCTGCAACTGGAACCTGCTTTCCAGCACATCCAGCAGCTTTGTGGCAGGTACTGCCCTCCTTTTCTTCCCTGCTCTGTTGTTTTGAAAAGGGGGTTTGTAGCACAGAAAAGACATCACGACTCACAAGCATTTATCAGTAAAGAATCTGAGGATCTCCTGCTGATATTCTCTTTCAAGGGATGCTGCTGCCACTGCTCTGCTAATGGAGTAGGTTTTGAAGCCAGCTTGACCTCCTTGCCATTCATGGCCTGGTATAGCCTGCCATGTGAAGCAAAGCTGCAAGGGTGGACATACATGCAATGGAAAGGGGAAAGAAAGTTGACACAAGTGGAGAGATGAAGGGATGTCCTGGCTGCTCATCAAAAAGCTCACTCCCATCCAAGCAGGGCAGAGGTGAAGGGGAGTGCCTGGAAAGCCTTTCCCATGAGGGAAACTGATGCCCCGTTTGGACAACTTTTCTTCTTGCTTTCTGTGCTTATCATTTGTTCCGCCTATTCACAGGAGACACTCAAGCAAAACACAGGGCTTTGTGTTCCTCCTGGCCTGCCTTAATGAGGGGGGAGTTTCAAGGCTGGCAGTGGGAAGCGTGTGCTCACACACCATGGAGAGCAGACATGCACCACCAGGCTGCAGCATCAGGGCCCAGCTACCCACTGGGTGGCTCTGCTAGGAAACTGAGGGCAAGAAAAAGAGGCGAATTTTGTGGCCAATCTGCATCCTCTAAAATAAGAGAGTTTTTTAAGATAATATTGGGAAACTCTTCCTGCTTGTGAAGGTGTTGAAGCCAGACCCAAAGGTTGTTGAATTCCCCTTTCATCAGAGGTTCTGTGCAGCATCTACCCCTCACAGGGGATCAGTCCCCTTCAATCCTAGTTGTTTATGGCCAGTATCTCCATAAATCCCAAAGGCAAAGATTGCCAGAGGCTGGAGGCATATTCTCAGGAAGCACAATTACATATTTATTCTTATCTTGTTCTAAATAGTGTCCAAAGTCACTGATCTCACTGTCAGTTGCCTGACCAGAAAGATTGCTGTTAAATAGTTCAGGAAACCAATCCTAGCACATAAAAATGTGTTTGAAATCAGAATTACCCTAGGTGCAGGTAGACCTGACAATTCAGCAGGGCATCTTTAATGTGTCCTAGAAGACTGATGGGTTTTTTCTGCCAGCGGTTCAGACTTGTGTGGGTTGGATGGTTGCCTCACACTCATTTTGCTCCTGCTGCTGACAATGGACATTTCAGAGAAAACAATGGTGATTCTTGGAACAAAACTTGCTTGCAAAAAGAGAAAAAATCTCAGAGCCATTTGCTGAGCTTTTATCATCACGCTTGGGAGTAGAAGGGAAATTGGCCGTATGCTGCCTGTGGACAAAGTGCTTTTCGTGCCCTTCTTGAAATCCACCCATGTTTGGCCAAGTTATCAGTAGTGTGCATGTTCTATTGAGGTTTCTTAAAATTCGGCTGCTTCATTTCTCTGAAGGCATGGTTTGCACAGTGCCTGCTCTGGACCAAGGCAGTTTTTCCCCAGAACATGCCCAGCTTAGTTCCCTCACATTGATTGAGCACATCTAAGGTTTACTAGTGAGTGAGCCACTGAGAGGCCCAAACACCTTGTTCCATATGAACAAACTGCCCTTCATTTTTCCCTCCCAAGTTCCTTTTTTTTGGAAATATACAGAAAAACAGTATCTTGGATAAAATCTAGCTGATTACAAATGCAGGTTATGAACAAACTTAAAATGAATCTTAAAGTTGCAATATTGAATGCTCAGAACTCATGCTGCCTTTGCAGGCTTAATTTGCCTTCCTGCTGCCTATGGCTTATGATAATTTTTAATTACTCAACCACACGACATCTTTTCCACAGGATCCTTGCTCCTTTGCCACACAGGATGGACAAAGATTTCTTAACAGGTACCCAGCTAGTTTTCCTTTTCAGGCTTATCCATCACATTATCCAAAGCCAGAAGTGGATCTACCAATTAAAATATAGATTTTAAATGGTGAAAGAATTTCATGTCTGATTTATACTGTATTGTAAGTAGGTCCCACTGTGGGAGCAGGGGAGAGAGAAGGCAGCTGTAAAATCTGACTTTGACCAGAGTCTTAGCAACTGTTTGTGCTGTTGATGGCCTCGACACTGTTTGCCTTTAATCATTTAACTTTATATAAAACTGGAATGACAATATACCACTATCTGTCTGGAAAAAGTCAACCTCTTTATTGCTTGAGAAGTGTAGCAATACAACAGTGATGGGGTCCTGTATAAACCAAGATAGGCAGCAAACCTCTGCATTTAATACATGCCCAGCACACAAATAAAATGTGAAAAATGTTTCATTTTGGTCTTTAAGTAATAGAAGAAGTTGAGGAGGAGGTAGCAGGAAGCTTAGAATGAAAAAGTGATAGCTTTGACAGTGCAGTGCAATGATTGAAAATGGCATCTTCCACACACCCAATTAAAATTCATACCTTTTAACCTTTGCAGCCATCTGAGATCTGTATCATTAAGTCTGATTCAAAAGATGCCTTGATATTCTAAGTTATTTGTATGCCTGGTATTCCAAATAAACATTTGTGAAATTCATTTCAAAAGATGTTAACACTCGTGAAACCCATGTGCCCCAGAGGGATTATATAAATTTCCATGTCAAATATTTGAAGCAAAGCACTTGTACAGAAACAGTGTTTTTTGTGTTTTGATGCCTTTCATTTCCATAAACTAGATTACTTTCTGAAATTACTTTCACACAGAGAACAGTTTCTATTGAATTCCAGTCAGTGAGCTCCTTGGAGTGTGATGTGAATAAAATATTACTGGGTTATGTAGCTTCCAGGATGCATATGCATCTGTGCTGTATGAGCAGGGCAAACCAAGTTTGGATTTTATCTCAAAGTGAGTTCACACACAGAGATTTACTGCCTTAGAGTTATTGCTAAACAACTATTTAATTTATAGCCTAACAAGGAAGCTCTCTAGATTTCTGTCTCCAGCCACTCTACCTGGCTAACAATGACATGATCTCCCTTGGTAAGTACAGATTTGCTAGCAGGCAGCAATTCCTGGCTGTCAGTGGTTCTTGAACAAAAAAGTTTTATCTGCTTCTTGCAAACACTGATTCTGCCAAAAATTCACACACACACATACACATACTCAAAACCAGATGCAAGCAAACATTATCTCCATTGTGATTGTTTTGCCAACCCTGTGAAGTGATCAAAAACCAGGTATTTAAATGGGAGAGGGAAGGAAAATCTTGCCGAGGGTGTAGGGGAGGGAAGCAGCTGTGATGTTAAGTGCTTTTACATAAACTACACAGCCTCCATTGTTATATAATGTCCCCCCCTGCGGGTGTCTTAGGTCAGCTTCTGGACTCACTTCTAGAAAAGAGGGTGAATGTTAACTTCGGTGAAAGATTCGGTGTTCAGCCCTGGATCCTGTAGCGAGCCCTCTGAGTACCCTTTGGAAGAACATAGCTAAAGCTGCTTGGGCTCTTTGAACACCCACAAGAAAACCCTTACTGCTCAGACTTGTACTGTTTGGTGTATGGAGCTCCCTCATTTACGTCAGTAGAAACTTCACATGTGGAAATTCAGGAGCCAGGTCCCTGGAGCTAAGGCTGAATGCTGGGTCTGAGCTGTTCCCTCCTGCTGTGGCAGCTGTCCCTCTGCCCAAAAAGCAGATGCACATGTAAAGATTCATTTACAGGCCAGTTAACATTTAGTTTGCTTGCCTGGGGTCATATCCTCTAACCAGCAGCAAGCAACAGATTCCCTCACATAAGCCTGGAAGTGCAGAATTGTTTTGGGTGGCTATTACGGGTGCAGAAAGGTTAGGTTGTGCATACAGGGCTGCAAATGCCACAGCTGAAATAAACCTGCAGCTTTGAGCTCGGATGGACGTGTGCTCCTGAGAAAGCAAATCTGCTTTCAGCTGGTGAGAGAGGCATGGGGTTTTCATGTTTTTCAAACCAGTGCATTCCAGAGTGGCAAGTGAAGGAGGAGTGACCTACAGGGTAGGCAGAGATGTGATGATATAGGAGCCACTGACTGAACCAGTCACAGCTCTGATGAAGGTGTGGCTCTTTTCCATGGAAAGACTGATTGTTGGGTGTTTTTTCTCTTTTCAGTTTATAATAAAACAGGAATCTCCTGGTGTCCTTGACAAAGTCAAAACTAGGGGAAAAAGGTCTTTTTCTTTCCTTTAATGACTTACGCTTCTTTCTACTGCCTCACTGTTCAGGGACAACGACTCCAGACCAGCACTGGCTCAGGACAGCAGCATCTTATTTCCCTACTTGTCACCTGCTGCTTTCTGTTCCAGTGTTGGCTGTGTTCAGACAGATCCTTGATAAGGAGAACGGAGGTGAGTGAATGCTGGTACATCCCACAGCTGAGGTCAGCAGAAATGCAGCATTCCTGGTTTTAGGATGTTTTACACTTTTTTTTGTCATTTTTTTAGTCATTTTTTTGAATACGACTTCTGTGTAGTGGAAAAAAAACGTAAATGTTGAAGGAAAAAGGAAAGGTTGAAACCAGTGACACAGAAAAGCAGAGCCTCGTAGAAATGTCCCAGAAGGCTTCAGGCTTGATTCCCCTCTGAAGTGGTTGCATATAGGTTCAAAGCAGTGCTGAGAATGCCCAAGGCCTGCTCCAGGCACAAGCCAAGTGGGTTGTTGCACCCATAGAGGGGAACAAGATGCCCGTGGCTCTGCTGTCTGGCTTGGGCAGAGGCTGCTAAAGGAGGGTGAGAAGAGGGAAGAGCAGGAAATCCAGCTCTCAGGTGCCTCCTGGCTCTGCTCCTCCTCCTTCTCCTCCCCGTGTCTGCAGTCCTTTGGCTCTGGTAGCAAAACCTGCTTTGCCCGAGTGGCAGCGAAGCCCATATTGCACTGAAGAAACATCTGCCAGAATGTCACTGATGGCTCCTGTGCACGTAACTGGGTGAGAGCGTGTGGAGGGATGCACCAGTGCACCACATTACCCCTGAGGAGACCAGGAGAAAGACACCCGTTTCATACGTAGCCCCCAGGGTTCTGTCCTTTTCAGGCTGCAAGACTTTCTTAACCTCCTCATCCTTTTCCAGCAAGGACATCTTACATGACCAGGATGAGATGTAGCTCTGCTCTCAGTCAGTCCACAGACTCCCCACTAATCATTCCTCATTACACAAGGCTGAAAATTCAGGGACCAGAGCACAGGAATAGGGGGAACAGAGTTTTGGAATAAAGAATACATTAAATATAGCCTCCTTACCCTTTCAGAGATTCACCAGTTCGCACTGACACAGATCACCTGAAGGAGCTGCAGAGAGAGAAGATTTTTTCCCTGGTTAGTGAAAGATAAAAAGCTGATTCGCAGCAATTGCCCAAGAACACCAAGCTAAGAACTAAATAGGGTAAAAAGGAATGGGCTGCAATATATGCTCAGTCTTTGGTGCATTTCTTTAATGCCAGTCTTTAGGGGCAGACTTTGCAAAAATCCCTAATTATTTTAGCTGGTTAATCTGGTCCAAAGTAGGCTGTTGGCCAGCCTGTATGCTCTACGTATGATCTGGCTTAGCTAATCTGATAAATTCCAGTTTATTCTCTGGGTAGGTCCTGCAAATCCAGGACTATTTTAATTAGAGAAGCTGGGCAGCGGCAGTTTATTGGGCAGTGGAGGTAAATTCGCAAGTCCTTGGGTCAGTGCTCGCCAGAGATGCAGGTCATTTGGGTTAATGAGTTGCCACTGCCCTAAATGATGGCTTTTCCTTCATCCCACTGCTGTTAGGCTGTTTTTAGCCTGTTTTTACAGATGGGCAGTCCTGAGAATATTACTGACTTCAGCCTTGGTCTGTGGTCCTAGCACAAAGCACTTTTTGTTCAGTCCTGTCTATTTTCCAGCCCTGGTTATGCTGGCTTCTGCACCTCTGTGAACCTAAATACAAAATGAGCATTGATTTCTAAGAGAGCGGATTTGGATCTTTAGCTTTACTCATGTTATTTCTTTTGCAGTGAAGCCTGCTGATATAAAGTCTCCAGCCGGCAGGTACTGTATCCCTCTTGCAGATGAGCGCTTGGTCCAAGAAGATCTGAGTTCAGGGGGAATACGACAGACAAAAGAAACCTGTGGTCCATGGTTGCTTGAAGAGAAAGGTGGCTTGAGAGCCACTGAGTGCCTGAAAGAAGGCAGTAGAGCTGAGGTGCTCTGCCTCCAGCCACCCTGTCTTCCTTATCACAGAGCAGGCAGCTTCTGTTGCACATGGTATAGCTCCATTTTTATTGGCAAGAGGCAACCATGCAGAATAAGGTCTCTTCAACCCCATTTGTCATTCTTTCTATCTGATGAACTTCATGCCACCAAAACTGAGGATGAGGTGCACAGAGCTTGCCAATTTCCAATGCAGATTATTTGTCAGAAAGCAAAAGCTTCTGTTCTTTTTCTTCAGAAGGATAAGTGAAATGTGCCTATACTGGGACAAGAGACCATAAATAAAGCTGAAATAATGGGAGATCACTCAAAAATTCTCTACGCTTTGGAAATATTTCCACTCACATTTGTAACGCTGAAGAAAGTAGAGTTTTATGTAAGAAACAGGCTGCAGAATAAGGACATCCATGTCCTAGCCGTATCTCTGCCTTAAACTTTCTGCAAATAAAACCCTTTCTGGCTGGTCTCCGTTTCGTCTCCTGTGCAATGAAATTCCTTGTCCTCCTTTCCAGCAGAGCCGCTTGTGAAAGGTTTTGATCTGTATTTGCAAGGTGCTGCTGCAGGAGTCAAAGAGCCGATAGGGAAAAGCTGGAACAGGCTTCCCAAAGAAAATGGACCGAAATGCAGCCCATAGCTCTCAGAGTTGTGGGTACAGGATGATGTCCTTGTGTGAAGGATGTGGGGGGGGGGATCTTAGACCCATTGCCACCCCCAAGTTGGGAGCACAAAGCCAGGCAAGCTCCTCAGCACATGTCTCAAACTGCATTTTAAGGACAGTAGAGAGGGAACCCTGCTGGGATTTGTTTTTCCCTCCTGACTTTATCCCAGTGCTGGGGTATTTTGCTGATGTGGTGGAAGACACTAACACCTTGATGGGCCCCATCTGTTCCAGTGAGGAGAGTACAGCTGAATGCTTCAAGGGTGCCTGAGTGCAGCTTGGGAACGCTCCTTGCTTTATCCATGGTGAAGCAGTTGGCATCAGCCTAGCTCCCTGGCACCCGGAGGGGGGAAATCCTGAGGTAAATTCAAGTAGACGTGATGTTAGAAAAGAACTAACCATTAGGGCAGGTCGGGGTCGCCAGGTCTCCCAGCAGGGACAGGTGCCTGCCACTCTGCGCATGGCCGTCAGCCAAGGACTTAGCGGTGGGACTCATGCCAGTCACGCATGAAGAGCAGACGCAGGACTGGATCCGCTGCGACTCCACTCCACCGGAGACAATAAGTAGTTTGCTTTGCTCTCCCTGATTTCTCGTGCATGCCTGTTTGCAGACACGGGGTGGCTGGTGCCCAGGTTGCTATGTGGCATCTCCAGGGTGAGCAATGTGGTTGCTGAGGATGCTGGAAGATGCTGTGAAATTGGTGGTGGTCCTTTGCGATGCTGTTGTTGCAGCCTGGAGAATATTCTGCATGTGCCCATCTGGTGAAGGGGGTGGGGGCAGCAGGAGGAGGCTGAGATGGGCCTCCAAAGTCAGAACTGATTTCTGGGCTGCATGCAGCTATCTGCACATACAAACCTGTATTTGCATATGCAAGTATCCAGCTGTGCATTCAGTCACTTGCTATGCCGAGGCAAAGGCAGATGTGTGTATGTTCAGTGGATCCTGCTCAGAGCTGGCTCACTGAAATCGTGGTTGCTGTTTCTACTTAAATCTGAGTCCAATTATCATGGGAAGTATCTGAAAATCTAGCTGGCACATCGTATGATAGCTGGAAGCGTTTTCTCTAGCCCTGTATTTTTGAGGTTGTTTGATTTGCATCCCCAGATCTTCAGAATGTACTTTTAAGTACATTCTTTTTAGTAGAAAATACTGAATTTTTTTTACCTTATAACATAGGGTATGCCTGTGAGCTCTTTGAGCGCTGTGCCCTACGCATTTCAGAAGGGTGCAGGCAAAAAAAAAGGAAACTTGTTCCAGTTACAACAAAAAATGCAGGTTTTTTTCTCTTCATGCCACTTCTTTCTCCCTTCTCTACCTTCTCTTCTCTCATCTGCTAAATGAGATGTTTCCAGTTTCATTCCACACAGGATGGCAGTGGTAGAGCTTGGCAGCTATGGGAGCAAATGACTTACAACCAAAGGACAGCTTGAAAGGCAAACATGCAATTCACTGAATGTCTTGGCAATCCAGAATCTGTCAGAGGCCCTTTCCAACTTGTGGCTAAGGGGTATTGGACAGTCCCTTAAATAAAATGCATTTTGCTGTAGTGTAGCAGCTGACCATGCTGACTTCTCTCATCTCTTATATCTTCTCCTATTTTCTTTTGCATTTTCCATGTGTGTTGTTCTGCTGATCCCAGTTCTGAGGAGAAGTGTAGCAATACAGCTGCTGTGCATTTCTTTGTTGTTGCCTTTCCTGCCTTGGCACCTGTAGCCACTGTAACTAAGCACTTTACAGTAATCTTAAAAGCCTTCCAAAAATACTGTGACTCATTAAAACTGACTCAATAATAAAATCAATGGCAGCCTTCTATCCCTTCTGGAAAACTCATCTGCCCTGCAGTTCCAGACAAAAATAAACTAGATAGTTTTTAGGCATTTTTTTTTCTTCACAAAGCTTAACAGAAGAAACAATAAAGTCTCATGTGATGTCAGGACCATCAGACTTTGAATTTTTAGGAGTTATCCCTGTGCACACATACACTCTTTCTGTGCTTCTTCTCTTTTGTCAATCCTAAATCCAAGATTGTGGAGTTTGAGAAAAGCACTGAGCTAATGTTATAGCAAATATTTAATAAAAGGGAGTGATAGGGAACAGCTTTGTCACAGCAGCATTTGCTAGACAAAGAGCTGCAGTCTCTGCAGGTGGAATGTGCACAAACACAAGCATCATCATCCATACATGTGCTTGCTCCAGACAAAGACACATGGCTGGAAAGCATCAGGACAATCAGATGATGCCTTTAGCTCTGCTTCTGCTTCACCCTGTGACCTGTGGGGTGAATATAAGCCAGTTGCTAGTTGTATGTCTACACAGCATGGAGAGGAAGAGGGCTGAGAGTAAATTGCTATATTTTGTGACCTGCTCATGCCTCTCGTATATGTTGCCAAGCAGTCGGTGAAGCACAAAGCATCTGCAGTGTGCTAAGAAGAAACTGGTCTTATGGTGTCTGCTGATGGACTTAGACATGGCAAGCTTAGCTCTGCTGGGCCCAGCTGGTGTGCTCACACAGATGCATAGGCTGGAGGTGTCGTGCTCTCCATCCGCAAGAAGGTATGAGCACAGCCTAGATCTGCCTCTGAACAGACAAAGCAGCTCCCATCTCTGCTTACCTGGTAGCGTGGCCATAACTCAGATCTGCACACCTGTCTGCATCAGCAAAACAGGATCACACTGCTGACCTCCTTAGCAAAGATCTTCCAGATCAACAGGGAAAACATTCTGCCTAAGAGCTGGAGATTATCTGGTTTAGAGTGTCTCTTTCCGCAGTCCAGAGGGGATGGAGTTATTTTAAATCTTTTTGTGCAAAGAAGAAACCAGAAGATTATTTTCTTTCTTCAGTGTCCTAAACCTCCTCAGGGCTGCTTATCTCAAATTGTGCTTGTCAAATGCACCCTTCTGCTATGCACTCTTCAGGGAAATGCACTTAAGAACTTAGAAGATCCAGCCAGGAGAGGGGACTGGTGCCCGCATGACTTACATGACAAATGCACCCAGAGTGAAACAATACTTACAATGGTGGGCTGAGAAAGATCTGTGATACTCATAAGACCAAAGAATAAAGCTCAAAATACTTTTAGGAAGCTATTTAGGCGATCTCCCAGACCCAGTACCCAACAAAACCAAAATTACTCCTGCTAGCTATTTCCCTAACCAGTCTTAAAGATCTCCAGTTTAGAAGAAACTATACCACCACCAGCCTAGTTCACTAGTTCACCCTGCACAGATTTTTCCTAATGGCTAATTCATATTTTCCTTTGGCTCTTAATCCCATTGCTTCCTGTCCTCTCCACCTTGGAAGTGCACAGCATATCTGTCCCTTCTACAAACTGCACAAAAAGGTCTTGCATGGGACCAAGTAACATTCACAGGTGTGAATTCCAGAAGTTTTGTAGATTATCACTTTAACACTGACATGCTATTCTGGGAAAAAGAGCTCAATTCCTCCTCTCTAAGTTTTTAGCAGCTATGGAATTTGGTCTCTAACTTCCCACCCTCCTCCCAGGTTACTAGTTGATTTGACTTGTCAGCCAGCAGGCAGGTGTAAGTCCCCGTCTTTGACTTCAGTGCAGCTGACCCTGACAAAGTACTGGCTGAGACTTCTTCAGAGACAAAATCCTCCTGAAAAGCTGAGCAGTGAGTAGCTCTTTGATCCAACAGGAAACTCAGGTGCTGTGGCTGCCAATGGTTTCTATTACTGCTCCAGGCTGTAAGCAATTAGAAAACGCCTACCATCAAAATGAGCATTTTTAGTAGTAAACTTTGTGACGTGAAGACAAATGTGGAAATCACAAGACCTAATTACATCTAATTGCCAATCCATGGGAAACACTCCAGCAAACTGGCACTCCGCAAAGGGAGGAGACAAGCAGCATTGTTTTAAACTACAAATTTACCAAACATATAATTAGCTAAATACCCACACACTCTTCTAGCCACTTGTTTTATTCTGAATCAGAGCTCCTCTGTGTGCTGAACGTGGGGAAGGCATCCTCAAAGAATAACTGCTTCTTTGTTAAAAGGGGTTTAAGGGACCATGTTAGCAGGGAAAGATCAAATCTGAACACACTTTGTGATTTTCTCAAAAGATTGTCTTGAGTCACTGGCTTGTTACAGGCATTCCCAGGCTCCACCAATTTGCTGTCCTTAGTAGGAAAGCTCAGCAAGAGCCATCCTGGCAATTTTCAGGGAGCAGCTTGTTTCCAAGTGATGGAGCATCTCCTTCCTGTTGGTGGAGCATTCAGGGACATGTGTGAATGTTATTTACCTTGACTCTCCACATGGTTTACAGGCTTTGAAACGTTTGCTGTTTCAAATGGCGCTTGCCTGAAGTGGAATTTATCTATCCATTAAGGTAGCCAGCACCACACTCCTGTTCTGTCATCACTGGGGACAGACCCTACTGTGCAAGAAGCCATGGTGACAGGGAGGTGAGGACTGGGCTGTGGCTGTGAGAACAGGCTTGTGTCCCCCATCCATGTGGCCATATGTCCAGCGTCCTCCATGTAAGAAGACCTGCAGTGCCTCAGTTTCCCCATCTGTGAGGGAAATGATGCAATTTGTCACATATTTAGAGGTTTGCTGGTGACAAATGCAGCCCAAAAAGCTCCACAGTGAGCAATGTATGGATTGTCTTGACATTTCTCTTCACCTTTTCGTTCCTCTGTTCAGTTCAGCCACAGCAAACCCGTGATGAGACCCCCTTGGACAAAGTTACCACCAAGTGCAGGTGAAAGGACTGAAACTGGGACTGAATGCCCTTTTTTTCCTTTTAAATCTTAGCATCCCCTTCTCTGAATGGCACAGTTACATCTGGCTGGTTTTGCTCATTTTCAGTTTAATGTAAATAGCAGCCCTGGAAGTCATTTGGGAAGCTTGCATATGCTAATAATTTGTAGCTGAATTATTTTTTTTTATATTAAACAATAATATTGATATTTTCAAACTTTGCATGCCAAACACTGAAATTAAATTAAGTATTGTTTAAAATAACAACAATATAAATTTGTTTTAAATGAATTTAGTGTCATTTCATTGTTTGAAATGTAATGTGAGAAAATATTACTGCAGGGGCAAGAGTAAATATCTAAGTCTGTTAATTTTATTGAAGTAGTGGATAGATCCACATGAACTATTACTGTGTGTGTTTGGTTAATATTTTATTGAAAATCGGTGTTAGCTCTAACTAATGAAAATCCAAACTCACTTCACGTATGAAGGTGTAAAATGCATCCAACAACTTAATAACCCCTTAACTTCAATGGAATTTTTAATGCTAAAATAAAATATATAAAAATGTGCTTCTAAGAGGTGTATAAGAAGTGGAAATCAGCCAATATAGTCATTATTGCTCTGAATTAAGAGGGAAGGATAAGGAGGATGTGCAACTGAGATCCTTCGTTGTCCAGCAGTTGCCAGCACCAGTTGTTTGAAAGGACAATGCAAGAATGCCCTGAGTATAATGATACGAATGTGTGCTTAAATATAATGCTTTTCATGCATCAACACTGGAGCATTTTGCAGTTAGCTCCATTTTACAGGTGATAGAACTGAAGCACAGAGTTTTTTGCCTGGGCTCACCCTGTCAATGGCCGGGGTAGAGCCAAGAACAAATCCCTGTCTCTTGACAGCTAATCCAGTGCCTAAGCCAAGATGGTCTCCTGCTTCAGGAAAATGCTTCCTTTGTAGGTAGCACTTGAGCACATGTTAAAGTCAAGGGGACTTAAATGTCTGCTCGAAGTTAAGCCTATACTTAAGTACTTTCCAAACAGAGGGTAAACTTAAACCCATGTTAAAGCGCTTTCCTGAATCCAGGCAAAGTCTGTCCAAGGCGCTTGATTCTTCTAACTGCCATAATTAATGGTGTGGAGAAGTTGAATTCTGGAGATTTGTATCTCTTTCCATCTCTTGCTTTGTTGTTTCTCAGAAAGAAGAGGAGGTAAGGAGGCTGTTTCTAGTTCTTTAACAGTCCTAATTCTAGCTCTGCATGTCCTTATCTTAATGAAATTTCAGTCATTTATTACTTTTTTATTGTGGATCATGCTACGCTTGAGACTTGCATGCTTTTACCTAATTATCAAATTTCAGATCTGTGTAACATGAATAAATGTGTTTATTAGGAGAGGACCAAACAAACAGCCTTAACACCACAGTGAAAAATAACATGAAGCCTAAAACAGTATCATGTTGGGTTTGTTGACTTTAGCAAAAACACGTCCTTGCTGCTGTGTGGCGATGTATTACTGAAGTTATGAAATTGCAGTCATGGCAGATCAGAGCACATATCTTGTTTGACAGAAGTGAGGGTGAATATCAAAGTGGTATTCTTCCTTCCAGCAAATTAAAACTGCAGGGTTTATGCAGTGCTTCACTCAAGAATCCCATCAGAAGGCAACTTATTTCTGTGTAACACTGATAACAGCTCAGTTGTGCCAGTGCAGTCTTGAAGAGAGACAAGTATAGCCTCAATCACAGAGGCACACAATTTGATCTATGGGATGATCATGGTGTAGAAGAGTTGTTACCCATTAGCCTGATTCAGAATCTGAACTAGTGCACGGGTTGTTGTCTATGCTTCAACCAGGGACTATAAAAAGCAGCAGGTTCTATCTGAGCAAAGGCAGACAAATATTCACACATTCCCTGTTATTGCAAAGTTGTCTAAAGCTGGGAAGACAGCTTGCCTGTACAATCATTCACAATTCATTTTGCCCTTAACTGAGTAGCTAGTTAACAAATGTTAGCACTATTAATGGTTTCAACCCTCCTATAAGATAGGCGAAAAGAGAGTCTCCAAATTGTACACTTTCATGGCCAGCAATAGCTTTAGGCTGGTGTCTAAATCAGGTGAAATTAGCAGGGCAGGACAGCTCAAGAGTTTGGACATGTAAAGTGATGGAGATTTCCTTAAAAAAAGGTGTAGAATTTATTCGGAATTCACATTGCTCACCAGTGAGGAAAACCTGTCAGGAAGGGATTTAGACCTGAGTAGATAAATAATAGCTTTGAAAAGGGTATATGGAATGAAATGCAATGTGTTAGCAATGGAAGAAGGGGTAGATCAGATAAAGAAGGTTAGGAGATTAAGGTCTAAAGTTAGTATATGAAACTGGGAGGATCTTGTACAGTAAGGAAAAGAAACAATAAAAGGCTTTATATAGCCATATAAATGAAAAGAAAAAGAATGAATGGATCTACCACACAATAAGCATGGGTTAGGTATTAGTATGTGTCACCCAGACATTGAAGAGACATTACCTTGGCTTTCCCTAGGAATGAAGGTGGCTAATGGGAATGAGTGAATAGAACTGGAGGGGGTCTTGTGCAATATGCAGAACTCCAAGCGCTTTGTCTGTTCAAGTCTGTAAGGATCAGGTCAGTACCAAGACAGACGGAACTGATACATGAAATCACCATCCCTACAGCAAAGATCCTCAACAAACTGTTCAAAGCCTGAGTACTCTGCCCTGAGCATTTGACTGCAAAGTAGCAAACACAGTACCTGTAATAAAGGATGGAGCAGCTGTTGAAATGTGATTAGGGAAACTCCTGGCTGTACCTCAATACTACGCAATGCTTTAGAGCAGCTCTTTAAATAACTGAACTCATGAAGGCACATGAAATATGGGATAAGTGCAAGATGCGTTTGCGATTGTGCTGGGCTCCTTGGAGGGCTTTCACTGATCAGAAGTCAAAACCAGTGCAATGCCCGAGTCTAGGTGGGTTCCTTTGAAAAATTGAATATATTGTGCTGTACAGAGAATTTGTGATGGCAATGGAGAAGGTGAGGATTAAAGCCAGTGCTGTGTCATGGGCCAAAAAGTGGTCAAAGGGGCAAGGATGGAAGGTAACTTGGGATGAAGGTTATGGAAAGTGGTTATGGAGTTGCTTGAGTTAATGAAACACACTGCTGCTAGAAAATTTGGGAGCCCTGTTGGTTCGGATCAACCCAGAGAACTTGTGTACAGTGAAGTACAAAGTCAATGCACATTGAGACCAATAACAGAAGTTGCTGCCTTAAGCCATGGAGTCTTCAGCTTGAAAGACAGACATAGTGAAAGAATGTGTTAAATGAAGATGGGCCACAACACAACCTCACTGTGAACAGAACAACTCCAATCCTAGAATATATCCATTTTATTGCAGAACTGTAGTAGCGTTAATATTATTGTACAAGACATGAAGGAAAACCTGAGGGGGACAGTTGTGGTTACTCATATTTAAGATTCAGACTGACAGGGTTACTGGGGTGACTGGGGAAATGGAGAATCTATTTTATGAAAGAAGGCTGAAAGAGCAGGACTTGTTCAGCCTAATAACATGAAGGCTGGGAAGAGATAGGCCTGCTCTCCAGAAATACATCGGGGGGATAAACACTAGGGAGGGATAAGAGCTATATAATCTGAAATGCTGGCACAGGAACAAATAGGCAGGAACTGGCTCTGAATAAATCAAGGCTGGAAGTTAGAGGGAAGCTTTTTAACTGACAGACGAAAGGGGCTCTACAACACATCCGATCAGTATGAGCAGGACAAAAAAATTCAATAGTTTTAAGGTGGTGTTTGATAAACTAATAAAACCTGTGCTGTCTTATTCCCCATGGTGTGAAGAACCAGACTCGATGACTTAGAACAGCACTTCAAATTCTGTCGTGAATTTAACATCCTAAAATGCATATGACAGATTATGCATGTTGGAGTAATTATTTTAGACCCTCTGCAGCCTCTGTAAAGCTCTAATTACCTGGCAGTAGTAACACAGTGGGAAGGTGGAGCAGGGCAGGCATCAGTTCCTGTTCACTGCTACAAGCAAAATAAATACACACTTAGTCCCTGAGAGCATTGGTGCTTCTGCCATTTTGGAGAACATTGTTTTATTACGTTCAACAATAAAGGCTTCCTGCATCATCCGTAGTGCCTGTCCTTAGAACTGTGACTCTTTCCATAACTAGATAGTAGGAACTGCATCCCACCACTCAGCAGAGCATCTGGAAATTGTGACCTGAAATTGTGTGTTCTGCAATACATTCTTGGCTCTGGTGAGTCTGGCAGATAGTCAAGGCAGGTTAGAAAAGGATGTTAACATGAAAGGCTGCAGCCAAACTGTGACATATTTAACTCCAAGTTTCCCTGTATCCTACAAATGTTCCCACATGCCCTGTGGATGTTTTTACACTCTCAGAGAGTGTTTCGCAAAGAAAACCCTTCTGAGACTGCATGAGTTCTGCAATCCGCTGTATTCTAAAATGATCAATTAAAACACTAAGTTTGCACAAGGTAAAGATTATGTGATGCAAACCACCTGAAGGTCACAGAGCCTGAATATAAGGTCACAAAGGGATCTCCAGGTTCATGTCATCAGGTGGAAGAATAATGATGGATGTGTTTTGACAATGTTTATGTTTAATTTAGCAATTAACACTGGCCTCACCTATTGATCTTTAAGCAAACATTCGTTATGGTGCACAATGACATTGTAGTTAGCAACTTCAGGTTGTATTAGTGGCAGTTTCAACTGAGCTGTATTAAGAAATGCTAATTCCAACATTCTTGAGAAAGGAAAACTGAAATAAAAGGATAGCCACACATCTCTGATGAATGTCCCTGCCCTGGGCAGAGATGCCATTAACAGAGGCCTTAGAGGGGACACAGCTGTTTTCTTTTTCCCAGTTGGGTAGTATACAGTTAAGTCATATTTCATTGCCAAAGTGAGGGTGATCGTTTTTTTAATTTACCAAATGTGATTTAACCTACTTCCAGATCGATGTGAATATTGCTGGTCTTTAGCTTTCATTATTCCAGTACAGGACAGTAAAAGTTTGTTGGCAGAGGCCACCCTGAACAGGCAAGCACTGCAGGAAACTTAAGAGTACAGTGTCAGGCATGCCTATGAACAGAGCAGCACTATATGCAAGACCTTGCTCTCTTATTGTCAGTACTGTTCATACTTCGGGAGAGCTCAGAAGTGGAGTCTGAAGCCACTTGCTGCCTCCATCTCCAAATATGCCTGTTCACCTCTTCCCTTGTGCCCATTTCAGAGTTCTTCCGGCTCTGCACTGAATTGTACCCTGGAGATAATTAAAATTTAAGCATATCAACCAATATGAAGGAAGAAGAGGAAAAATGCAGCCTTGTCCTTTATCGGCAGCCATGCTGTCGTAGGTTGTCTTAAACCAGTCCTGAAACAAAACCTGAGAGGCTGTGCTGCATGTGCTCCACACCACCAGAGCAAGAGATGCTCCCTAGGGAAATTTCAGGTGAAGTAGTTTGGAGGCTTGGCAAAGGGCAGAGGGAATTAAACTACAGAACTGAAGTGATGCAACCGATCATACATGAAGTCAGTGGTGCAGGCAAGAGACAACATCATGTTGTCTGCAACTACAAGTGCCAGCAGATGTTGGCACTCTCAGCTCAGCAACTATCCTAAAAGTCTTGACCATTTTAAAAAGGGATGTGTGTTGTTTGTATCTGCTGTGGACCCATGATGGCAAGTGATTGAGTTAACATTTCTTAGCAAGTTACCCCTCATCAGCTGAACCATAGTGATGGCTCCTGTAGAAAAAATGGAGCTTGGTAAGATTACATGGTGAGCTGGGAGGTAATGTAGTGGTTGAAGAGCAAGACGATGTGTGTGGTAAATAAAGGAAAGGATTTGGACAGGCTGGAGAAGAAGGAAAGAAACTAGGAAGAGTCAGATAGATGACAGGAAAGGTGATCAGAACAGAAATAGATATTTTAGCAAGGGAGCATGTGAGAAAAGGGCTGACTTGAAAGCCTTCTCTGGAAGGTTCCTAATCTACTATTTTTATAACCTTCCCCTGACCCTCTTTTCCTTGTGTCCTCAATTATTTGGGGTAAGCATTGTCCCTATCTTTGTTAGCTCATCTATATGTGCATGCAACCTAATGACATGGGTGAGCTACTTAATCCTAGTCTGTCAGTGTCATCCTGGATTAATTTACTCCCTGTTTAGCACTGACTGTCACTTGGATGAGTGTCTCCTGCATCTTTTCTTTCCTTCTGCTCTTTTCTTCCCCTTTGGTCATGCCTTTGGCAATAGGCCCCTTAGCTGAAATGCCCCCATGACATTCCATCAGATTCCCCCATCCACACTAAATGCTGCAGACATGCCCGCTTTGTCTGCTACCTCCATCTTAATTCTTTATCTGCTTACATGGTTAGTGTCTCCCCCCCTCCCCACTACTGACCTTGCGGATTAATGTATAGTATGGGACTGTAAGCTTTCTTGAAGGCTGGGTGAATTGTGTCCTCAGCTCCCATCTGTCGACATCGTCTCTTATTGCCTTCTGCACAGTGACACAGACACAGCTGAGACTTCATAGGAAGCAGATGAAAGAGCTGAGGCTTTTTTCTCCCTTTTTCTTTTATAATTTTTGACAGGGAGTTTCCAGTTTGGCAACTGGTCTCTAGTAGTGTCTTCCTTGTGGGTGTCTTATTTAATCAAGGGATTGCAAAGTCAGAATATTAATCAACTCTATTTAAAGAAGTTGGAGACAGGAGACGTGTAATTGCTTTGATAATGTGGAAGCTCAGGTTTAGTCAACAGTGCCTAGTTTGTGTGGCTGAAACATGAAGGCCAAATATTTTGGAGCAGATGAGAGAACAGAAGATAAGACTATAGGTTGAATAACTGGGAAAGAGCTTTATGTTCTGGGGATTTTAGGGTCTCTTCCAGAGCTAGACTGGGGAAAGTCTTTCCACAGGTATCTGGAGAGCAAAGGCCTCCTTGGCCAGTTGTAACACCCTGATAACAAGGCATGGAAAACAGGGAACAATCAAAGATACTGGGGAGCTCATTCTCTGTCAGGAAAGGTGGAGCATCCTATGGAAACAAAATGTTAATGTCCAGGAACAGGTATCCCCATGCAGGGCAGCTGTTTTGTAAGGGATGATTTGTGTGTTGGAGAAAAGCAGTTGATGCCCAGACTCCTAATCAGGGCCTCAGTGAAGGAAGTCACATGTAATGGTGATTATTCGCCTTGGATGTGTGGGGCACTTGCTGCTGGCTTGTGGTTTGAGATTGTTTTTCCTGATGTCACTGTTTCTCCACAGAGCACCGGCTGGAGGTGTGCGAAGAGCTGGCTTCCCTTTTTTGTTCACAGCTCTTACCTGGCATTCTAAGATGATGAAAAGCTGCTTGAAAATACACTTAGCATTTTCCTTGCAGTCAGCTTTGTAGCATGAGACTACTGTGTCCTTTGGTGCAAAGAATTACATATTGCTCTTCCTGAATGTTTACTTTTCCATTTCTCTTTGCTCATATGCTGGGATCTGCCATCCCACCCACCAGACACGCACAATCTACAGCTCCACATGCTATTGTCCATTTATTAATTCTGTAAGTGGGTTGCTCTCCCCAGGAACATTTGTTGTGTCATTGGGTATTTTGCTGTTTGAAATAGGCAGGTAGATGATTTACAATCATGACTTCCTCTGTTTGAATACGAATTTTAACAGTTGTCCAGGAGCCAGCCAGACTCATCCAAACCAGGTATAAATCAGCCTGGCTTTATTTTGAAGCCTACAGAGTTGACAGTAGCCAGGAGTGCTGTCACTCTCTGCTAAGAGAAAATGCCATTGAAACTATCAGGCAGACTGTGCTGCTAAGAAAGGAAATGCAAGAAGCAATTTCAAACATCAGACCCCTTGACACCTGTGCCACTCATTGACTGAGTATGTACAGCTGTGTACAGTTCGGGTGTCCTGATACAAGACACTGATCAGCAGCAGAAGCCACTGAGGTGATCAGGAGCCAAGTGTGCACAGACAGATAGACAGACAAACAGACTAAGAGTCCTGGGTTTGTTCAGCCAGGGGAAGGAAGGTAGCTGAGAGGGGATCTACAAGCTGGCTTCTATGAGTTAATGGTCACAGAGGAGGCAGAGCCAGACTGTTTTGGAAGATACGCTGCAGAAGGACAAGAGGTAACAGCCACAAATTGCATCACAGGAAATCCCAGACAAGTATTAAGAAAAATATCTGCACACGATGGTATGCTGGACCAGGGGATCTGGAAGTTGTGGGATCTCCATGTGCACTGTGGAAGCCAGCTGGCCATCTATCTTTGAGACAGGAGTTTGGTCCCTGACTGTCCTTTATTTAAGTTTAGAGATAGCTGTAGAAAACAGTGGCTTTGTAATAGGCAAATGACCTCTTAATAGAGATAGCTCCTACTGTTTATTGAAAAATAGTAGTTCTGTCTCATGGGAAATTCTGGTATTTTCATATTCGTTTTCATCTCAAATTGGAACACATAGTGCCCCGAAAAGAGTTGATTTGCAAATGTCAGTGTTTCATGTTGACATTTTGAGCTAAAATGAAATATTTTTGCTTGAATCAGGTCATCATTTGCTTCTGCTTTAACAGATTTTTGCTTACAGGAGCTGTAGCTCTACATTTCTTGTGACCCCAGGAAAGCCCACCACTGGCTGAACTGTATATACCATAATGCGTCCTTATTTCTTTCAGCAGTTGACTGGGGGAAATCAGAAGTCTTCCAGCAGATGCAGAACAAAACAAGAAGCATCAGCTTTCTGACTGTAGCATTTTGGGGAAACATTTTTTTCCCCATGTGAAGAATCTTGGTTTGTGTGAAATCTCGTTTTCTGAAGGAAAAGTAGTTTGTTTCCTCCTTTTTCTAAGGCAAAATGTTCAATCAATCCAATATGCAACAAATATGTTCACATATGTACGTGTGTGTGTGCGATGGTGTTTCTTTTCTACTTTAACAAATACTGCAGCCATGTTCTGTTCACATTTCCCACACATTAGTTTCACTGGAGCTAATTCAGTCACAGTGGCATAGCTAGGACCACATTTGGCCCAAAGAGAAGATTTATTGTCTTTAATAATAACACAGAGATGGAGCCACAGCTGGTATGACCCAAGGAAATCAGTGGAATTTGGATGACATACCTGCCAAGGATCAGCCCCAGAAATAATAATAGCTAACTACCTGTAGTGCTTACAAATGCATTTACAGTCCATTCCCAGCACTGTTTTGGGCAGAAGACAGCACATTTGCAGGCTTGCTTACTCAGTCTGGCAGGAAGGGTTTTTCACACTTTCTGCTCTGTTAGCAGCAACCACTGTAGATCTCCTCTCCCGACCCTTTTCTCCCAGCCAAGGCTGTTTGTCTAAAGCCTCTGCAATATCTACCTGCCAATCTTCTGTTGTTTCTGTGCTATAAACCATGTGTTCTACAAAGACAGTGTGAGCTGAACACAGGCATCTGAAGACATAATTTGGACTTAAAATTTGTAGCACATTAGGAGCATGCTAATTGCCTAGGGTGACATCCAGCTGACAGCTGATTTGATGGTAACTATGTTCTCATTCCTGTTTAAAATTCTATCTCCTAAATAAATGAGTGATGGGATCGATAGCCTCACTCTGCTAACAGGAGGGCTGTGGTGCACCACAGTGATTTTGACTTCACTGTTTTCTTTGCCAACTAATTAAGACAAAAATGACATACCAGGTGATCTTCGCTTGTCCCTGAGACACTTTTAACACCATCTCTTAGGCACTTTTCTCAGAACCAATGGCTTTTGTCATTTACTTCTCTGGTTTCCTGTTCATTACATTTGTTGACATGTGCTCAGATGAGTTCATCTAAGTCTCATCCTTGCCGTTTCCTTGCCTGGCTGGGATGTTTCCTTCTGCATGCCAGGGTGGGCATTTAAAAATATAGCTCACTTGATTGCTTGCACAAATGTTTGCTGATGAAAGTATCTACACAGTGAGAAAATGTCAGTCAACTTAATTGCATGTGCAAATTCCACTCTGCATGTGCAAATACAGGATCTGTGTGAGTTTGAAGTATCTGTACTGGGAAATCGGGCTTTGCTACCTCTTAAATACTTCTGTTAAGAATTCCCTGTAAGTCCTACAAGGTGTCTGGAATAGATTTTTTTGGTTTGTCTTGTGATGTTGAGGCCTCACAGAGATTTGAAACCCATGGAAGGGGACCTGGTGGACTCTGCTGTGGCTTGAGATTCTTGCACAGATGCTCCCTCTGATGGAGACGGCAGAAGGAAACACATTGTCACCCTGACTGGCTTTGACTCTCAGTCCATTATTTTAGCAATATAAATTGATTAATATCTTAAATCCAAAGCTTGTTGGGCTTTGCCCTGGCAAGCAGGGGTGCATATTTCTTTCTGTCAGCGCTGCTACGAATGAAGAAACTGGCAGCAAAAATGTTAAGTTTAATTAAGGCAGCAGCGATGTCTTCTGACAGTGCAGCAAGGACAGGCAAAGCTGGGTGTCAGATCCCTCACCCAGCCTTGGGCTGTGAGCAGCAGGTGAATAGTTAGGAAGGGTTAATGTCACATTTACATGACTGAGAAGAAATAACTACGGGAAATGCCCAGTTTACTCAGTAAAAAGTAAAAAGATGTGGATTGGGAAGCTCAGGGGAGCAAAAAGATTCGCAGATATCTTGAAGCTGTACATCCAGAAGAGAGAACTGTATTTTAGTGGCCTGCTAAACATCAGAGACCTTATATCTGTATGGTCAAATTTCTGCATAGTTGGCTAACCTAGTCATTATAAAAGAAGTTCAGTGAATTTCTCTCTCCACAGTCTTCAGATGAGATTTCCTACTTTGCCCAAGCACTTTCCATGGGAACTTCTCTATTAAATCAAAGCAGACATCCCTCTAGCCCTCTATCTGATAGTAGCCAGCAACACTTGCTTCAGACTAAGGTGAAGAAAATCCTGCAATGGGAAGCTAAGGAATAATTTGCTGTAGATAAAGTTACTTTGCTCAGAGGTTATCTTCAGCCACAAAGCAGAAGGCTTGCTATCTGATCCTAAGCAGCATGAATCTTTACTTGCCACTCTGCAGGAGAGTAAAATCTCCCCATTGTTCCTGGCCACGCTTTCCAAAATCCATCTTTTCTACAGGGTGGAGGTACCTTGTCCCTAGGTGGAGCTGTTTTTCACCGGTGTTTCAGGTTTAGCACCAGCTACGCCAGGCCCTGCGTTTCACCGTTTATTATCAGGAATATTGCTTTTTGCTGCCTGTTGCTCTCCCTGATGCTCAGTTCTGCCTCTGCTTTTGCTTTTTCTAAGGATGTTTGTGCTTAAAAAAACCCCAACAAAATAAAAGAGAAGAGAAAAAGAAAATTATTATGTAACCTCTAGTACAGGAATCTGATTAGGAACAGGCTCAGTATTTCAAAGAGCCGAGGGAGAGGTAGGGGCAAATTGTCTGTATGAGTTACTTTGAAAATTGTCATGCATTATATTGCCATAAAATAATGATCAGGAGCTGGAAGAACAAGGGTTATTCCCATGAAAAGCCACTTCTCCCAAATGGCAGCACTGCATTAAACCAGTTGTGTACATAATATTTCATTAGAAATAATATTGTTAGTAACAGATGTCCATTTTCAGCAGAGCAAATGTAGATGGGATTTTATTGTTTCTCACTTTTACATAAATGGATCTGGAATGGTGGTAGCCCTGATTATGAAAAGCTGCAATTAAATGTTAAAGTAATAAAGCTCAGGTTAGCCATCTTCCCCAGAAACTTGTGCTTCTTCCAAAGAGCAGACAAACAGAAATGCCAGCTTTTGAAGCGCTAACCTGCTGCAGTTTTGGAGTTGTTTTCGAGGTTGTGTCTGCCTCCTTTTCAGATCCATGCAAACAAACCTGCAGATTAGCATGTGTGTTTGTGTGTGTGTGTGTGCATGCGTGAGTAACCCAATTTCTGCCTTTCATACTTTGCCCAGATTAGAGGCCAAGCCCTGCAATGTGGTGGTGAAACATCCAAGCTGGAGTGGGGGCTTAGTTTTTTCTGTTTGATGTTAACAGGTAGACAGAAACGTTCCCTCATGGGAACAGGTTTATTTGGTGCAGCTCTATCATTTCATTTATTTACTCATAGTCACAGTCTTATTTTGATGCAAAACTCTGCCTGCCTCCCCCATCCCCCTTCCCCTCCCGCCTTCCCTAGAAGTGACATGATCAAAAGCTATTTCTTCTTCAGAGTGATTTCCAGTAACCTCCAGAGCAGTTTTTTTAATTAAATAAACCTCATCTTGTCTAGCTTTCTGGTCAGCATTTTGAACCCCCTGCAGATGGGTCTGAAGGATTAACAGCAAATCCTCCTCGACCCAGCTCAAGCAGATGGGCGGCATGTGTCTGATAAATACTAGGACAAGGTCTGCTTCCTCGTGTTTCCAACAGATAGACGGTATACCCTGTAAATTAAATTTAAAATGGTGGCCCTTTCAACCCTTAGAATAGCAGAGGAAAAGGAATACAAATGATATGAATTTCCTATTTCTAGCACATTGTCACACCACTGAGTCAAACATCACCTGTTGGGTAAGTGGCACCTCCAGGGAAGGCTGGGTCAGTAAAATGCTGAACTTACTGAGAGCACAATGTGTGTGAACCCCTATGTGTATCTGCTGCATCTCCTTGCTGATGGCTTTTATTTGCATACCAGTTTGCAGAGTATCCTCTTTCCAAATGAATGTCTCTTTCACTGACTGTTGCAATAGGAGGCAGACACCAAGTTCCTGGGTGTGCAAAGCGCAACAGGGTTGTGCTCAGTTACCTGAGCAGAGAAAAGACCATTTTCCCCAGCTATTTGCTTGCAAGTGTCAGGAGTGGTGAACCTTGCTTCTGTGGGATAGGACAAGCCATGGAATTGGAGGGAGGTCTCCATCCTAGTTTTGATTGCTGTGATAGATGTCCTCCAGGCCCATGGATTTGCCAGTTCCTTAGCAGGCAAATTTCATAAAAATTAATCAAATCCTTTCTCCTTTCTTTGTGCCATTTTTCTTTTCTCTATTTGTTTTTTGGTATTTTTTGTGGGTTTGTTTGTTTGGTTTTTGTTGTTTTTTTTCCTTTTGAGGAGGGAAAATATAGGCATTTTTAAGTGTTTTGCTTTACCTGTCACTCTTCTTGCTATTTCTTGCCCCTAGGGTGGTGGTCCCTCAGGAATTGCCCTTGGACAGAAAGATTTGTCTACAATTGCACTGTGCATGGCTACTGCCTGACAGCATTAGTGGAAACTGCATTTCCCCGCTGACCTTGCTGCTAAGCTGGAGACTGCCAGTGGCTGTCACCTCCAATGACACTGCTTAGAGGGTCCTTGTCAGAACAATTACCACTGGTATGTCACTATATCCTCTTGCAGAGCCTTTGGCTCCTGAGTCAGGATACCTGTGATATTTGGGGTATTGTGTTTAATGGCCAGATTTCAGGGATGTGGGATGCTTGTGAAGACAGTGACTGTGCATCTCTGCAAATCAGGTGAGGAAGTGGTGGGAGCAATGCAGAGGCAGCAAGTGAGGATGTCATTTGAAGACCCATTTAAAATGGAAGATGAAGAGACTGGATCTGAGGATATCTCTTATTAGAGACATCAGTGCATAGTGGAGAGTAGGTTTTCTTTTTCTAAAACATTGGGGTTTGCACTTAGATAGTTTAGGCTATGATTTAAAGAAGAAAAAACAGTTTGACAGCGGCAAGCAAGTCAGGCAGCCTTTCCTTCCAGGACATTGAAGAAGCTGCAGGGTCATATCTTCTGCAGAACCCTTTGTAGATTAGCTGTTGTGGGATGAATGCTCTCTTGGAAGGATGACAGGAGAGGGAAAAAGGGAGAATTAAAATGAGGAGTTTAGAATGTCATAAAGCTGGTGGACTAAATGTTCAGCTGTTGCAAACCAGCTTACTCTTGACTGTGGGTGCACTTGCATCATGTTACACAGCTAAAAATCTGGTTCACAAAATCAGAAACAGTAAAACAGACAGGAGGCATACAGCCTGTTTAGTTGCTCCTGAGCAAGTTTTGTTTGTCTCTGGTCTCTGTTTCTGCTAGTTCTTATTTTTAATTATCTAAATTACACTTTCCACATTGTTTCCTACAGCAAGATCATTGTGGACCTAAACCCCCACATTTCATGATGCATTACTCATCCCTCAGGATTGTAAAGTGCCAAGGTAGAAGCAATTTCTTTTATTATATATACCATGTCAGCTCACCTTTAATCCTCGTGATAAGAAACATTTAAACTTCTTAATAATAGCTTGGAAGTTTGAGTGAGTAAGTGAGAAACAAAATCATTCACTGACTTATTTTTCCAAACAATCACAACAGTTTAGAACATGAATCAGCAGTTTACTTGGCTTGCCAAAAATACTTTCTTTTCCATCATTTTTGCTGTCCTTTTCATAGTATCTGCTTACACAGCTGTGATACTGGAGTTAGCTAACTTTACATGGCCTAACACTAGGAAGCTAAAAGATAATAATAAAGATAAGTGGAAATGCAAAGTTATGTTGTCAGATAATGTAGTGTACCTGACAGCACATGCCTGTGTACTCACTGAATATTTCTTCATTTGCCTATGTGACATAAGCATATACTTTGAGCCAGAGGCTGCATTTAACTGCTCTGTCACAGAGCAAAGTAGGGCTCAGTTGTCAATTTTGAAAGCGTGGATCTGTTCTGTTGGAGAACTGCTCAAAGAAAACTTCTTTTTTATGGTAACTGGGAAACCTGATGTTTTAAGGAACAAGCACAGGAATTTTTTGTAGCTGAGAATGTAGCAGTTGAGCAGTTCGTACTGACTTAGTATATTTCTCCTTTTTTATTTTTTCTTTTCCCATCAGGATTGCAGTTTTAAATCTTTTCCAGATGGATTTTTCTAGGGTTTGTTAAAAATATTGAATAACAAAAATGTGCAGGTTTTCCGCTTTCAAGATTGAAAACTGGTTTTCTTTTTCATGCAAAACATTTCTATCAACATATTTCTAGTGGGTTTAAAGAAGATTTAAAATTATAGTGCGGTTAAAAGTAGAGAAAATTTCACCCAAACTATTTTATTTTCCTTAACAATAGCAAAATGCAGCTATCTGTCTTGACTTGCCTTTTCAAACAAGTTTCTATGACAGATATTGAGAGCTGCTCCTCTCTACCTTTCCTACAGCACTTCTTCAGTGCTTGCTCAGGTTTGCTGGCTGTGGTGCTGAGGGTGAAAAGACAACAAACCTACTCCTCATCCTACCAAACCGTACTGAGGGAGAAAGAAATGTCCTTCTTCTTTCCTCCCTGCTGTGGCCTGTGGCTGAAGAGCAGGGAAACCCCTTAGGCCATAGCTGGCAACAGGCAAGCATCTTCACAGGGTGCAGGAGGCTGCACCTCCAGCCTGGCCACATCTCATAGAATCACAGAATAGTTTGGGTTGGAAGGGACCTTAAAGCTCATCCAGTTTCAACCCCCTGCCATGGGCAGGGACACCTTTCACTAGAGCAGGTTGCTCCAAGCCCCATCCAACCTGGCCTTCAACACTGCCGGGGCTGGGGCAGCCACAGCTTCTCTGGGCAACCTGTGCCAGTGCCTCACCACCCTCACAGAGAAGAACTTCTTCCTCATATCTGATCTAATCTGCCCTCTGTCAGTTTAAAACCATTTCCCCTTGTCCCATCCCTACATGCTTTTGTAAAAAGTCCCTCTCCAGCCTTCTTGCTGGCCCCTTTAGGCACTGGAAGCTGTTCTAAGGTCTCCCCTGAGCCTTCTCTTCTCCAGACTGAACAACCCCAGCTCTGTCAGCCTGTCTCAATAGGAGAGGTGCTCCAACCCTCTGAGCATTTTCATGGCCTCCTTTGGACTTGCTCCAACATATCCATGTCCTTCTTATGCTGGGGGCCACAGAGCTGAACATGGTATCTCTTCCCACGGAAAGACCCCACAGAATGGGTAAGCCTTAGGAACAATTACCAAGAATGGTGATTTATTTTCCACTTTCAAGTGATACTGTGAACCTTTTGAAGCAAAATGAGGTGGTTATTTTTCTGTTGTTTCTTTTTTTACCAGGGATTCCCCAAGTGGATGGCTGTCAAAGATTTTAATATACTGCAGGCACAGCAGCTAATTCTCAAATCTCTTGCAGAAGGATCTTACAGAGGGAAGCTAGGATGCAAATCCTTTTGAAGGCTTTTTCCATTTTGAAACCTATAAATAGGAAAGTAGGGCAAAATGACTTTGACAAGTTTAGACCTCACCTTCTTTAATTACTCTCTTTGGATCAACAACCTGACTGCAAATGCTTATCTGCTCCACCATTCTGCACAGGTTTGGAGTTTATTTTTTAAGAGCAGTGCATGACAATTCTGCATATTTTTAATATCCCTAGCCTCCAGAGATTTCCATATTCCAGCCAATCTTTAAATTTATAATTGATATAAATGGGGAACAGGGTTGATTGCCTGAATTGTCCTTCCCATGTAAAATGTCTGTCCATTTATTCTCTTTAAGAATGGTAAATTTCTTCCTAATGCCGTTTCTGCATTTCTTCTCCCTTTTTTAATAAATATGAAAATTTAAATTCATTGTGTGTTGATATTGATTAACAATAGCAATATCTATTTTAAACTACTAATACAATCAATTAATAAATCAGTTGCAAGAATGTTGGTTTTATAGATGTTTAAAACAAAGCATGTCTTGTTGCTCCTCTATACTGTATAATGTTGCTTTAATATATAAGTATTGCATGTACACAGTGTAAAGAGCAATATAGTTTCTATCACTTTACATGGGGCACACATGAAAAATGGCACAAGTATGATACGTACTGTACTCAATACAAGCATTTGTCAGAAGACCTGAGTCTTGGATATGGTAAGGTGCTCTACACTTCTCTGCAATATGAAAGGCTGTGAAACATATTAATTTATTATACCATTTTGTTTATCATAGCAATATCCAGCCTTGACAGGTATAGGAGAAACTCTGAGTGCAGGGGGAAGGACTTGAGGAGCTGTGCGGAAGTTAGTTTGTGTGACTGGGCTGAATGTGTGAGCATGAGCCATCATCATCACACAAACTTGCTGTGAATTGTTCTCTCTGTAGAGGACAGGTTTTGTTATCCATTTATGGAGTCCTTTACTGTTATCAACCTGGCATGCAGTACCTGAGGACAGTCATCTGTGAGAGCTGCTACAAGGAAGAGCCTGTATTTGACAGGCAGCCAAACCAGGACCTAGACGCAGCTCAACCCAGAGACATATGGGCTCAGCCCAGAGACAACCAAGCTTAAGTGACTAGGAGAGACATCAGAAGAACCCGATACTAAAGTGCCTATCTCACTCTAATTATTAACAGGAGAGCTGCAGATGAATGGCTCTGAGAGAGAGACCTCCATTTTGAACATCTTTTTACTCATGAGTCCCACTGTGATATGCTATAACTTCATCCGTCTGTCCATCCATCCAAGAACTGCAGGGCTGGAGGATTATTCCCTATCCCCTACACAGGCAGGATAAGCTTTGCAGTAGATGCCCAGTGATAATGGTTTACTCTGGTTTTCAGGTACCTTTCAGCTGATTGTATTGCCATCTCTCATGCATTGTGGTCCCTTTGCTTTTGTAATTATGCATTTTAAGAGTCTACCCCTTACACTTTCTACTGCATCTGTCCTCTCTCCTGTTAGATCAAGACATTATTATGGGCTGGGAACTTCTAGAAACAACTTTATCTGACTCAACAAGTTTCCAGTTCACACATTTACCCATTCTGCAGTGAGTTATATCTAAACTTTTGCAAGTACTGGAGACGGACAATGAGGTAAATGGCAAACAAGCTTGCACCATAAACTGTGAATCAAAATACGTTCCTATAATGTATGGTCGTTGGCTACAGCAATTTTAACTGTGAGCACACAAAGACTTTACATGTTGTCAGTAGAGGTGAGAGAAGAGAACTCACAAATCTAAGAGGCGCATGCACTGCCAGCTGTAATTCTATGCTGTCCCATGCCATTATTGCATATAGTTTGAGAGCTTAACCACTAATGTTACATTATTTTGAATTCTTTGCATACTGCTCACATTTGGACAGATCACACTGCATTTGTTTACAGGTATGTGAATGATACTACAATTCATCTTCAGTTCTTTTGAGGATTCTAGTGCCAGCTACCACAGTTAAGGTCTTAGAGAAAGAGTTCAAGTTCTGTCCATATGTTTTATTGCTCACATAGACTATTAAATGTTGGCTGCGAAACTGTTTTTTTAAGCTTTTGATACTATCTCCAATCACAAAATATTAAAGCAGCTAGCTGTTTTTTAATCTAATTATTTTAAAGGAAATACAGAAATACAATTGCTGCCAGATTTTCATTGTTATTCTGCTTTTATTTCTTCAAAAGTAATGATTTTTAAAGCAAGTGTTTTAATTTATTATTTGCAACAGGGCTCTGTAGAGCAGGAACAAGTTCTGGTGGTCTATTGTAAACTAACTGAGGATCTGGCTCAACTGCAATAGCATCACATCATTGGTGTCTCCAGTCTGGTGGCCCCAAAACCACCAGTCAAAACCAGTTGGTTCAGATGAATTAGCCTGGTTTTGAATAGCTTTCTCTGGTTCTTCACCACTGCCTTTTTATATTATGTTACATTGCACAGGGCCTAATGTGTTAAATGTGTGGCAGCTAGCAGTTCCTCTTTGCTAGGGGACCCTGAGCTTTCTCCTCTAGGCAAGCAAGTGTGAAGCAAAACAGAGGGACCGAGGGATCATCTTGGAGCTTCATCCAGACTGTCTCACTATTATTGTGTGCATATCTCCTCTGTAATTATGCTGCATGTTGCACCCTTGCCCTCAAAACAAAAAGTCAGCAAAGTAATATCTGACCTGATCCCATCAGCACATGGGTACGTTGTCTGGACTCATTTGTTTATTTAGCCAAGAAGCCTCAGAAAGATGCAAGTGAAAAGAGGGATTCATGATAATTAATCTCTTTGGAAACAATCAGCTAGCTTTTGGTGAGTGGATAGAGGAAAATCTTGTTGTGTGATGTCTGTAAACTGAAAATTGACATCAGGGTTCTCAAGACACTCAGTAACTTTTTATATGTTCTCACTGTATATACCTATGTAGAAAGACATTCAGAGACTGCCTACATCAAGCAATTAGCTCTCACCAACTGTCCCAGAAGGTGTGTCAAGCTAAGTGCTGAAATCACCACTAAACTTTGTAAGTCTCTCTTTCTTGCTCTGTCTGCTGGTTAATGACCATCAAGCTGTTTCATGTATTCTGGAACAAAGCATCTGGGGAGAGAATTACTGAGTAGTTTCATTATACATATATTGTTGTTGCTTTAGTAAAATAACGATGAGAGACCTTAGCTGGTGTCCAGGGAGCTATGTGGCAGAGACCTGGCAAAGGCAGAAGGATACTAGTACTGCCCTGAAGAACCTGGAGTGAAACCAACACTGTTAGAACTAAACAACACACAGAGCAAAGCATGTGAAGCTAAGATATGAAACAACACCATAAAGCTAAGATCTAAACAACACCATAAAGCTAAGATCTAAACAACACTTGTGCAACAAAGTGGGCCTTCTGATCCAAATTACCTTTGTAGGTCTGTACCTTCTTGTACAAGAAGGTACAGACACAGACTTTTGGAGGGGCCAGAAACCTCCTAGGAAGGTGTTGAGTTAACAGATTAACTAAGTATCCAGGATGTCTGTCTGGATGTGCTGGTTCTCAGTAGTGAGGATAAACATGTATCCAGGAGCTACCATATTTCTAGGGAAGGCAGAAGTGAATGGAAGGCTCCACCTTTTTGTCTTCCTCATATCTGCTCAGTCAGTGGTTATGCATGTCCATGAATGTGCAAGGAGGTGCAGAGCCTTAAACACTAACATTTAGCCTCTATCTCCTTTTCGGGGGGTTATTCTGTGAGTCCCTTAGAATACATCTCCTGCAGACTGGAAGTTAAAGGTAAAAGCTCCCCGTCATCCCCTTCCTCATCAAGTTTGGTGAGCAGCGTGCTCAGCAGTTATCTCTCTCTTCCCATTACTACAGTACCCGACATCTCTGATCTTTTTTGGGTAATCTCAGCTGAGGCAGATGTGTAAAATGCATGGAAGAAAGCCCTTCACAGTTCCTGCAATGAGACACTGAATTACCACAGAAGAAGGCATTTATCTACTAGTGGGAAGATAACAGATTTAAATGTAAATAGCATATAGCAGGGAGAAAGGTGTCCACTCTATACAGATATATTGAACAGCTACAATAATTCAGTGGTGTTTTCGACAAAGGCGGCACAGAAAACTCTTTCATGGCATGCATGGCCCATTCTTCTTTCAAGAGTTTGCTGATGTTCCTGGGAAGAACATAAGCTGTCCTCTGCTCTTCTGGATTGCATTTGATGCAGATACTGGAAATACAAAATGACTGTTCCTGATTAACTGACCAAGGCAGAGTATCTTTCTATATATTTTGAGGTAAATGTATGCTTATGCTCCCTTTTATTTTATATTGCCAGAAGCTGTGGCTACAGTTTTGTTTTCCTAATTGTGCATCCTGCTTTCTCTGATTTTAGTAGCTCTTGATTATGGTGCCCCTGAGTAATCATTCAAGGTAGATTGTTAGTGTAAGCTGCATTGCAAGGTCTGTGTCTGTTCAATGTGTTGCTGGCTATAACAGAGGCCCCAGACTAAGGTCAAAATTATTATGTGGAGATTAAACTGTAGAATTTAATTATGTATTCTGTTGCTCCTAGTACATTTATTAATTTAGCAGTACAAACTGACTGGAGCTAAACAAGCAGGGCTGATTAATTTGCAAAGACATCTAGGTAACAGATTGTGATCAAAGTGGAGACCTGATCCTGTTAGATTGAAATGTGTTGTTTTGTGCTACATGAAGGACATAGAGCAGCATGGTTTATCTTTATCAATGCTTTCCTCTGAAGGAAAGGAACAAGCTTGCAGATATAATCAGCGCTGAGGCAATGCCACTCAATAATTACCCACTGTCTCATCATAATCCCGGAACTAAGCCCCTGCCCAATCCATCTGGGACACTTTTCCATCTATTGCACAGCTCAAGAATACGTGTGTAAGCTATTACCTCTGGTTGTGCTATCTGTCCCCAGAGTAAAGATTCATAGCAGTGACCAATTATCTTGCAGGGGGCTTCTCTTTCTTTCTGTATTTTTTTCTCTTTGCTACTGAATCATCCTGTATTTCTTAATTATAGTAATGGCACATCAGTGCACTGCTACTTTGGTGTGCAAAAGCCTATACAACTACAAAAAGTGACTTTCCTTTGCAGTTGTAAAGCAAACGTTAAAGCAATATGGATGTAAGAGAAGCCTGTATTTATGTGATCAGACATCTGAATGCAAGTTGTATGCCACAGGTAGAAGTTACTGTTCTTGGGAGGATGATAAGGACCGAGTTTGCATGGCAGCTAAGATTGTGGAAGATCACAACCTGAAACCCTCATTTGTAAGAAAAGATGGCAGGGGAACCAGTGGCCAAAACATGGGTTTGAGATGTCATTACCTTAAAAAGGATGGAGAATAGGCCAGATTCCCATTCTTGCAGGCACAAGGTGCAAAACTGGGCTCATCAGTATGCCAGCAGGTTCTCGGGTATATACACCATGCCCCCATTGCCAAGAACAAAGACATCTCTTCAGCCTGATGTCAAATGGTCTCAAAATTCAAGTCAGTGTATAAAAAGGGGAGCGGAGGAGCTTCATGGAGCTCTTTGCCTTAGACTAAGCAGGATCAACAAGGACAGCTGCATGGTCTTGAAAGTCAGGACACTTATTTACCATGGATTTAAAAGGGTCTCTTGTGGTGTTCTGTATTGATAATATGGTGATTCTGATGTGCTAGGCAAAGAAGAAAAGTGGAAGGAGAAAAGAGATGTCAATGGCTTGTAAAGAATGAAATCCCAAAGAACAGCTTTATGTGATTGCTAGAGAAAATGTTTTGTAGATGTGAATCAGATTTCCTCTCTAAGACCGCCCATCATGAGAAATTGCTATGAAGTCTACTTCATGTCTGTAAAGCGAAAATGGAATGCTCTGAATCACAGCTCTGCCCGGCACCAGTATCACAAGGGCTAGAATCAAGTGATGACTCTAAATGTCTTTTCACTTGTTTCCTCATTCACAGCCATGGAAGGATATATACACCTTTCCCTTCCTTTTCTTTATCTCCTCTACCTCCCCTAGGAGCTAGCACACATACTGATAATGAGCTATGCAGTTACTGTTTATCTCATGAACAGTGACTTTTGGCCTCATTGAAGCCTGGGGCATAGAGATCGTCAAGGACTATGTGTTCTCTACAAGCAAGAGTGAGAAAGTACAGGGAATTAAATAGAAAGCCTGAGAGATGAAGTGTCCCAGCTAACAGAGCAGACCAGTGATAAAAACAGGGAGGCAATTCTAGCCTCCCTGTGTAGCATCCTTTAAATTCTTAGAATTTACTAACAGAGACATTCATACCATGGGAATGCCATGAGTTGAGCGGAGGAACCATATTAATGTAAGTGGGACTCTTTCTAGATGTGCCAGTTTACATGTAGAGCAGAGTTAAGTGCAAAGACATACAACATTCACCTGATCTCTGAAGAGAGAAACGAGTGGGGTTTTTTCCCAAAGACCAAGGCATAAATCCATATTGTGATGCTCTAACAGGTGGCCTTTGTTTGAAGGAGAAAGTTGAATGAGGGGGCTGAATGTTAAAATATTTTAAAACCTTTTTTAGCATTCTTTTGTCTAGATTTGTCTTCTCAGGATACAACTGTACATGCTGCAGAACAAACACGCAGCATTCCCAATGGACTCATCTTCTAGAAAATGAGATCTTTAGAGATCTGCAGTTTTATTATTATTTCTAGAATGATTCACTAATAGAAATATGTTTCAGGGGGGTAGTTTTTCCTTTTGTGATAAATAACCCTGAAAATGACAGGCACGGTCACCACTAGCCATGGTCATGGAGACTGGCTAGACCTGCTCCAGATGGTACCATGCTGGCTAACTTCCTGTCAATACTCTTAACAGCTTACAGACAGGTTTATCAGGAACATGCAATAACTCAGTCTAGACAAAAGAGTCTATCAGGCATCTAAACTAACAGAAGGAAGATAGAGGATATTCCTGATTTTCTTGTATCAGTTTGGCTGTCAACTTAAGACCTGGTATGACCTGTTCTCTGTGAGACTGAAATTGCTTATACTAGACTATGCTGAACACTACCCTCTGTATAGAGACTATGTTTCCTCCTACTTCCGAGCCAAAATTGCTGAGATTTATTCCTGCAGAAATAAAATTGCAATGCTCAAGCCTTTCTTCTTTTCCCATCAGTGTCCCCAGTCCCAAATTTGTCCTTGTTGAGGAAAAAAACCTCCCCACACAGGCCAGGCTAAAAGTTGTCTTTGATCAGAAAACAATCTCCTTTAATCCTCCAAATATTTTAGTTGCCCTGAATTCTTGCTCGTTGTATGATCCATGCTCCTGGGGTTCAAAATAGACCACAGCTGGTTTCTGTGTGTGTGGATCACCCTTGTTTGTAGGAATGTGAGGAGCTCACTGGGTTGCTGGGGGCTAGAGGCTTGTTTCTAATCCAGTTTTTGGTTTTGATATTCACAATATACCCAATGTCCAAACACATCAGTGACTGCTGTTGTCCACCTCATGGCCAATGTAAAACAGCAGTCTGCTTGGAAAGAAGGCTAATGATAATGCTGTCCTCTAGTAGTCTTTTCAGCAGACTGAGGGGTGGTCAGAGAGTACTGTGTCATATTGGCTTCCTTAGGTGAAATATTCTGCATGAACCTTGTAGTCATGGTGCTTTCAATACACTGATGTCTTTGTCTAAGATTATTGAATCTTCTTCCCATTCACATTCAATCAGTGCTGGGTTTTCTGTTTTACTAGTTAGTAAAAAATGAAAAACATTGTAATGAAATATGCACTACTGCCACATATCTTCATTTCTTTCAAACCTCCTAGTTCATGCTAACTTCTCTCATGACTGATATTACTCTTCAGGATGGAATCAAAGATGACTTCTATCCTCAGTAGTAATATACCTTCTATTTGGTCTGATGGGACCGTCTGCAGAAGCCTAGGATCAGTCTGGATAACAACACAGGGCCGTTATTCCAGAGTATACCTCCATCTCTACCGTTTGATAGAGCTGGGCTGAGAGTTCCATTTTTTAATTTTATTTTATTATTAGGCTTCATGGTTGAGGGATATTCATAAATGGTTTATGATAATTTATCAGCCCACTTGGGTGAATATTGAATTCTGTATTTTACATCGCATGCCAATTTCCCATCTGTTGTATTTGAATAATATGCAAGTTCGACACTATCACTCAAGTAATCCCTTTACTACCAAATCAATATACAGTACATATGGTGCCGTTCGGCCCACAGATACTTATTGTAGGTCTCTTTGGATAATTATCTTATAACTCCCCCTGTGTCCTGGTTCTGTAAGCCCTGATCCTGCAAATGCATATGTACATGGCCAGCCTCACATGTGAGCAGTTCAGCCATGTTTACTGAAGGTTTATTTGTAAGATCTTAAAAATCTTTTGTTCATGGCAGGTTTCATTTTTCATAGAGGAGCAGCTGTAAGGTGATGGCTATTTGTTGCAGATGATGCTGACCTTTTCTGTCCTTTGCTAGTACTTTCTGTTCACGTAGATTTGCATCATGTCTGCCACTGGAAAACACTTTAAGGAACCTTACTTTATTGAAGGCTGATGTTATTGTTTTGAAGAGAAGACAATCAAATATCTTTACCAAAAAACCCAAACCCTCGGTAAATTTTCTTCAGAGAGGCATTTTGACACTTTTCGGTGGAGGGGTCATTTTTAAAATGTTGGTTATTTGTGATCATTGTAAAAGAAACTTGCATTTTGGCAATCGTAAATTGGGACTGAAATCTAACAAATACCTCTAGAAAGTGCTCAGCTACAATGCTGATACGAGAAGATGCTTTTAGCCCCATGGTGACATTACAATTCCTTCACCAGGTCGCTTTGGTGCCTCAGAAAACGTGTTTCAAGGCTGCATTTCCCAGAAGAAAATATGAAATATTTTAGGATGTGATTGAAGGACTGGCAATATTTAGGAGTTTTAAAATATTTTCTGTTTCCCTTGGTACCAGAAAGCTCTCTCTACATGGCTACACCACATGGAACTGAGATTTAAAGAACAAACAACTCAACCTGGACTCCTTCCTGCCCGAAGGAATTCTGTGAGAGGTAAAAGTCACAGAGTCTTTCCCTGATTCACCAGTGCTTGAGGCTGCTCAGCAGTGCAAGGAAGATCAATTTTATTTGCCCTCCTCCTTAGGACATTAATATGCAGTTTTACAAGAAGAACATAACTGGGTCTGGGTGTGAGCTTGGAAGGAAACAGGTGAGACCTGGCAAGGCTTAAAGGGACAATGGGTATGGCTGGAAGCAGGAGATCTGGTTTGAAATTCATGTAATTTAGTTTATCAGTGATATTAATGCTGGTTTAAAAGGCATTGTCCAAACCTTTCTTGTTTGCATCCCAGCTGACTGTCTGTGTGCTGCTTTCTAAAGGCAGCAGGTTTCAGGAGCTGTGGGAAACTTTGTGGGGCTGTGAAGAAGGATAAAAGCATTAGAACTTTGATTGTGTTTGGGCAGGGCTAACGGAGTCTGTTGCTTGCAAGGTCCCAGGCTGACAGATGCTTCAGGTAGTGGGTACAGGACTCCATTTTCCTCATTTTCTTTCTCACTGTAATCCTAGCAGTGCTTGTCTCTGCTTTTGGTATTTTGAGGTGAAACTATGCAGAGGCTCTGCCATTAGACCCTTCAGGCACAGAAGTATTTGTAAGAACTCCTGCACTAACCAGAAGTTTACAGGCTGGCAGAGGCTTGGGCACAGCTGGCTATAGAGCTTGAGAACAGAATTGGACCTCCCTAGTGCTGGAGGTTTGAGAGAAATATATCTTCCATCTCATTGCTAGAGGTGGGCTCAGCAGATGCTAGAATTGAGTAGGAGAAGTAGAACTGGGATCTAGGCTAGAACTGAGTGGGAATTGTTAGTGGATTGTTTTGGGGAGTGGTGCTGTAGAAAGACAAACCACCACATTTCTACCCTAGTAACTCCACATAACTGCTGCAGTCACTATGTTTTCTGCATTAGAAAAGCATAGGAACCAAGCCTATGCTGTTATCATCTAGGGAAAAAATTCCTTTTCACATCAGCAGCATTTCATTAAATGCCTATATTAAATAGGTAAGTTTTGAAAATAAGAAACAAATAAATACTAATGAATCAATCTGACAGCTCTCAGATATGTAACAGGGCAAAGGTGCCCTAGCCCCAGGTAAGCAGAGATGAGTAATTAAAGGAAATAATTATTATGTGTTTGTTTAATTGAAAATTCCCTGAGGGAAAATGAGATAATTTTAAATAAATGCTTTCACCAGTGCATTAAAAATACATTTGTGATCAAGTCTAGATTTTCAGAGGCAGATGGGCTGGCCTGCAGGGGAACAAAGAGCTTCTGCAGCTACCCACTGCAAAAGCGTATTGGAATGGGATTTAGTCGTAAGGGGGAAAAGGTAAAACTAAGGGAGTGATATTCTTTAAAGCCTGAGCAGATGCCTGCAGAATTTCTTTGTGGTGGTTGGTAGGAATCACTCATTGGATTTTCTCATCTTCTGTGCAGAGCAGACGAAAGAGTTTTGGACTTGCTGGGAAAATATTTTATACCTTCAAAATCTATATACACCAAAGTAGGTGCATCTATGCATGCAAAATATACTCATTTGCTCTCCATAGCTGTATCAAGTTACATCTACCTATGAATAGGGTTTTCTCAATGTTTCCTTGACTTTGTCAGATTCAAAATAAGGTTCACTAGAAGTCCTTTTGCAAATTTGACCTAACATTATGGAATTTGCTGATTAACTTGAAAGTAAAGTCAGAAGCAAGTCAGCTTTGGCTGATAGTGGGAAACTGGTTTTATAAGTATCTAAACATTGCATTCAGCATGTTCTCATCCTAATCAATTCTGTCAGTGTAACAGGGTATGAGAATCTCTAGAATATAAATATGTAACTCTCTGATCTGTGCCTTTCAGTCTTGAAGTTCAAAGACTTTAAAATGTTACTGGCTCACAACCAACTGTTGACTACAGGCTAAGGATGCAATGATATGTCTAAAATCAAAACCTGATCTCTTCATTCTCCTGGGCCTACAGTGGAATACATACTAATGTTTTTAGTATGTTACCAAGCAATTATTATGATAAGTCCTGAGATAAAGCAGGCATGGTAGATGCTAAACAAACATTTCAGTCCTTAATGGCCCGTCTCCTTATTACCCTGCAGTTATGCCATATTGCCCAGGTCTGGAACTTTCTATTTGTAAGTAGTTTCTTTGTCTTTAAAAAAGTGACTTGCAGGGTAACACTTCAGATATTACTGCAGGCATTTCTAAGGGATTTTTCTCCCTCCTCTACACACACATTCTTCAGTTTTTTATATTACATCCCCTCTATTTGGTTGATAACACTGTAAACAGTGAGATTTTTACTACTCAGAAGGTGCCTTCTTAGCAGCTCTAAAGCTGGGGGGGGGCTGAATTATGTTACTTTCTATGTTTTAATACTTTTTCATTCATACCTGTGAAATAATATTGTCTGTGATCCTAGGCAATTAAATCCAATCAAGCTGCAACTCTGCAAGTACCCTTGGACAAGACAAGACCTCACCAAGTGGCTAACCTTCATCTCAGCCCTCTGCTCAACAATGATGTGATTTCAGCTACAAGAGCTGTGACTTTTTGGTGACTGGATTGATTTGGAAGAGCAGAAATCAGATAGGAGCTGTTATATATTTTTAAACAAAAGTTTTGAGGGGATGCTTATTCCTGAGATAGTAAAAGGGAAAAAGGAGGGTAGTCCAGGCACCGATTCTTGCAGCAATCCACGACCTAACTCTGCCAATCTCTTAAAGTAGGTTTTCCTTTTTTTGTTTTTTAATATATATGTATCTATTTTCCATTTTCATGCAAGGCTACAGAAAACTTACAACATGTTGTATTTTTTAAGGTTTCTCTTTCCATTTGAAAATAACCGTAAACACTAGAGAAAAACATGAATGACTGGAAATTGTCTGTGCTGATAGACCCTCTCCTCCCTCTGCTGTCCCTCACACCCTATGCACAAAATATCATTCCAAAAATGCTATTTTTTTCCTTTTTATTGAAAGTGGAATTTCTTCTGTGAAATAATTTCAGGAAAGTTCAAGCAGATTAAAAATATGAAAAATGCAGAAAATTTCAACCAGCTTCAATCCTTTGTTTTTTAAACTATTGAAATCTCTTCACTCATTAATTGAATTTCATGGAGATTTTTATCTCAGTGTCAGTGTATACACAGACATCTGGAGCAGTGCTCATGAGGCCTCAACTCAACCTCTCCATTCTGTCAGAATCTAGACCAGAACCTCCTCCATTTCCAGCTTGTCCCAACCCACCAGACTTGCTCTTGCAACTTACATTCCTCAAAAGATGTATGAATTCCCTGAAAAGCTGCCTCGGTTACCCCTGCCTGACTGCGCCATTTCCCTCCTTTTCCAAAGTCTGGCTGAGACAGAGCTGTGGATGGGTGCCATCTGGCTGAAGGTCAACCCAGATAAGGCAGAAGCCATGCTGCTTGACAGAGTGAGACAGTCCTGAAGAATTAAAAGACAGTGCCTGCTCCATCTATTAAAAGGCTTCCATCCTTTTCTCTCCAAGTCATTTGTGAGCTGATGTAGCCCCAGTCCTGAACACTTCAATAGCAGCAATGTCTGGCAATGCTCTCTTTCTTTTTGGTATACCCCGGTGATCACCTCTTTTCTCTGGGACTTTCACGTGGTTATCTTTGTCTCTGCCATTTCAAGGCTAATCTAAGGATGCAGACCCTACCTTGGGCTACCCTGGAAAGCTGCTTGGAAGCGTCATCTAGCGCAGAGCACAGCTGCCCATCTTCTGAGCAAGGGAAACTGGCAGGAGCATATCACACCTGTGCTCCATGCTCTGAACTGGCTGCCAAGTCACTGCTGGGTAGCATCCAAGACTGGTTAAATATCGATAAAGCCGGAAATGAACTAAACTCTGACTGATCCAAGTCTGCTTTTCTGCCTTGCCTAGTCACAACACCTGAAATACCATCTGAGCCCAGATCTGTAGTAGTCTTATGGTTGATGCCCTGCTTGATTAAGAGTTTCCATTAATAGCCCATTGCTTCGTGAAGCCTGAACTCAAAGCCCGGGAAATCAAGGGGAGTTTTCCCATAAGCAAATTGGGGAGTGTTAGCTATAAGAACACTGTCAAAAGGGAAGGAAGCAGGAGCAGAAAAGCAAAGAGAAGGATGAATGCTTATTTTTGAGCTAGGCTTCCTCATCAAAGGAAAAAGGAGATAGATTTGAGAGGCTGTGAAAATAGAAGATGAGGAGATGGCTTCTTCTCCTGTTATGCTGGCATAGAACAGGTATATTCCTTGCTTATATAGAAAGCACTTGCAATAGAGGACACCTGAGAAATGTGACTTACTGTATTTGGCCTTTATGATGATGTGTAGCATTGTCTGTGATCAAACCATGCACATTAACTAGTTCATTCCCCAGGTTCCCCCAGGATCCTCATAAGTATGTTTTAACAGTCCATGAGTAGGTATGCCAGGCAGCAAGCAACGTGATTTCTTTGTAGTGATTCAAAAAGGGGTTTGGGATTTCTCTTACTGTGTTCTGGCTTTTTAAGATTTCAATTCTGGGAAATACTGAGAAAACATCCCTTAGTTGAAGGAACTTCCAGCCCACACATGACTACCTGCAAATCATTGTGCTGGTCATTTTATCACTGAGCAGAACAAATCTTGGTGATTCCAGCTGCCTACCTTAGAGAGATGCAGAGATCCAAAAACTGCCGTAAGTGTGGTTCACTCCCTGGCCATATTTCAGAGGCTAAAGCAAAATCTCCATACTTCACTGACCTGATGATCTTTGTCTTCTCACTCTCTGCTATGCACAGGCTGTGCAAAGCTCCTTCCAGTCTCCCTGGGTGGCTATGACACCATCATGGACACACTTTTTATAATCCACTCACTGAAGAAGCCCCTTAAGACTGTACAAACTGCAGCCTTGGAGTGAACCAAAAAACATTTTAGGCCAGTGTCTTGTTACTGGTAATGGGTATAGACTATAAGAGTAGGGCAGACATACGGTGAAAATTCCTCTGTATGTTGTTCCAACTTCTAGACATCGACAGCATAAAGACTTCCCAAAGCAGAGACAGTGTCTTTATGGTTTTTTAGTTTGGGGTGAATTTTTCTTCCATTAATTTATTTGGAAGCTTTTTAATATATACTTTTAGCATCCAGAACTTCCTTTGGCAATGAATTCAGCAGCTTAACAGTGAAAAAGTTACTCCATTCATTTGTTTTGAAGCTATCAGATGATCATTTTTGGTTGATATTCCCATGAGACGCTGCATAGTCATTTCTGGTCACCTTCTCCATTCCTCTTTTCATATTATAGACTCTAATTATATCCAACTTCATTTTTTTCTTTTTCAACCTGTCAGTTTAGGATTCCCTCTATGGAAGCCATTCCTTCAGCAAACATTATCACCCACCTCTTCATCCTTTTTTAGATCTAAATCTCTGCCTGGCACAATGAGATGAGAATTGTATGTGATGTTTAGGACATTAGGCACACCTTCAACAGGAGTCTCTACATGCAAAATACTGCTCAGCTCCCTTACCAAGGGCACCTGTGATGTGTGCAAGCAAGCCAACCTCACAAATAGAACATTTGAGAACTATTCTGAGTTCTCTGCCTAAGGACTGTCTCTACAGCGGCAGCCACAACCAGTATGGGGACTCAGGGATGCGGGTCTGCAGAGTTTGCAGTTATGAAAGAGTGAGGAAAAAAAATTGTAAGAGCATAGAGGTACCTGTTATCAGCTATTTGGGTACTCTCAACGAATCTAGGTATTCACTGTAACTCAGTAATGAATATAGAAGTAGCTCATTCCATCACACAGGCTGGAGAGAATTTCGTGCTTGTGCTGGGAAAAAAAAAATCATGATTACTAAACGCTCCATTTTCTTTTCAAGACACTGTGCTAGTCTGAAGTGGTGTATGTATACATTTCAGGCAAATGTGTACTTTGTCTTCAAATGAACAGCTTTCAAAATGATCTTTGGTTAAGCTCCCTTTTATTTTTATCTTTTATTCGCCTACAATGCCAGCTGAGGTTACCCATCTCCCGACAGCTACCAAATGGACTCGTAATTGTAAGGCTCGGTGATTTAATTAGACTCATTCTAAACACTCACATTTTTATCAATTAGTTAATGGGCTAAAGAGAGTCTTATTGTTGGAGCCAGGTCATTTGGAAGCTGGAACCTTCGTGAGGGCAAGAAGCTGAAGAACAACAGCGTTAATATCTGTAATTAACCTCACGAGTCCTGGTTTGTTCAATTAGGACTGAACCCCCTCTCCATCCATATGCCTTTCGTCAGATGGGCTTTTAATTTGAAATAATTGTTACAGAAAAAAAAAAACCAACAAATAATAGCTTCCTTTTTTCTTGTTGATTTGGGGTTTTTTTCCAAATACAGACACAAAAAACCAAAAAGCACAATCTTGACATACATGCCTGTGAGCTATTTATTAAAGCCTAGTTAATTCACAGCTTCCCTATAAATAATCATTCTAGGTTTTTAAAGATTAACAAAGCTCTTGGTAACAGATATTGTGGGATCTTTTCAAATTGATCCTCATCTTGTGATATGTATCTGTCTTTTTTTAATGCTGTCTTTTCTATGAAAAGAGGTTGGGGTTTTGATTACCTTTTGCAATGTGTTATACATGATTTCTGTGCTTTGGAGAATCTAATACATCTGGTACTTGGTTTTTTTACCAAGGACGAGCTGTCTGGTTTAAATACATCTGTTATAAATAAATATAAAACAGTCTATGAGTATTATCACAGAACTGCAGTAGATTCAGCATGCCTATGTATGTATATTAAACGCACACATGTATCTATGACATCCAATAATTTCTATTGTAAATATTTAAATATATATGTTTCTAAATGAGTATATATTTATATACACACATCAACGTGAAGATCAAGCTTTGCTTGTTGTGTTGCATGTGATCTTTCTACCTTTCAAATTTCAATTATTCAATTAAATATTTTATTTACATAGCTTATATATATATGCAAGTATGTGTGTACAAATATATGTATATAAATATAAAAACCCACTTTCATGGCTTGCTGAGACAATAGGCACTCTGCATATCCTTAATAGTGAATATAATGTATACACAGCACACATGCCCTTAACACTTGTTCCTGCATTTTCATTTTCTTCAACTTATTCATCTTTATTCCAATTGCCATTTACAGATAAATCCCAGGACAGACACAGATGATTTTTTTAAGCTGCCTTTGAATTCATTCAGTCAAAAGAGAATAAAATTAATTAGAAAGATTTAAGGATGGGTGTCATCCTTACAGGGCATTTAAAAGAGGGTCAGAGGTAGGTAAGAGGTATTAAAAAATCTCCTGGATCACACTAGGTTCTCAATCATAGGCATTCATGGCTTGTTGCTTCTACAGAGAAGTATCTTTACGCAGTCAACACCTGCTCAATTTTATATCCAAGCACTTAATTCCACAGAACTCATGGGGTTGTGCAGATACATAAGGGGGAGGCTGGGGCTGTCAGCAACACCACTGGATTTGGCCGTGGTTGGGATTTCCCTTACGAGAGAGGAATTCACCTCGAAAATGGGGTGCATACCTTGGGCCAGCCTGATGCCTGCCATTCAGGAGGGCTGAGACCCAAGCCCAGACAATACACAGGTGCTATTGAGCCTACATAATAATTGCAGACCCCAGCCTCAGCCTCTGTGGCACCCTGGAGGCACTTGGGCTGTACAAAGGCCAGAGACCTGATGCAATCACATAGTATGACCACGGCCACCAGCCCAGCCCCACTGTCACCCCGGCAAGCCCAAGTTCAAACCCAGAGAGGATCAGACTCTCTCCAGCACAATCATTCCCATCACAAAGCATGGTGTTTTCAATAATAATTGGTCTCAAATTAAGTGGGATTAAATAAAAAAAATGAAATATAGCATAACTGCCAAGAAGCCAGGCCTTATTTTTTACACAGTTATCATTTTTTTAACACCACCAAAGAAAGAGGCAAATTGTTGTGTAAAAATACGTGAAAATAATAGTGGTCCTGAAAAGAATGTTTTTCTTCTCTCTGGCTGTTACAAAAACAGTTGACTACTGAGAAGCAAAGAGCAAATTTGCAAGAAAGGGCATAGCACAATAACAGCAGTGACTGTTAGGGGGAACGGTAGGCGCTTTGTTATTTAAGGAACTTCACTGTAATTTTAAAGCGTTATTTATAATAGTAATAATGCCAGCCAACTTGTTTCTCCCGTTTAACTTAATACACAACCAGCCTAAATAAAAGGCTACAAAAGCAGCTGGGAACAGTACAGTTTCCTACTGTAATTGTGTATATGTATCTGAACATCTGATGAGCAGTAGTCTACATTTCCTTATTGTTATAGTCAACAATTATATCTGTGCGTGCTTCGCAGATATGGTGCTCTGCTGAGCTTCATAAATGCAGTCTTTGTTTTCTTAATTATTAGGCAGACAGTTCATTCTGTCCCATGTCCAAGTTCCAGACAGGTGGAATAAGGAGGTGGCATCTGTCTTAATATTGAATGCCACGCTTCCCCCATCTGCTGTAATAACAGTGCGGGGCTGCTTGGCTTCAGTTATTCTATTCTGCACACAACTAGGCAGCCATATGCCCTTATGTGCCGCACGTGCCACCAGAGCGAGCCGGCCCTGCCATGCAGCGGCAAGTGGGAAGGAGCCTCGGCGCAGGGCTGAGGTCAGGCACGTGCTGGAGTCAGCAGGTGACAGTCAATACAGCTACTGAGATCCGCTCAAAGCGCCAATAGAAAAGGCCTTCAAAGTCAATTGACAGAATAGAGCACGCTGCCAATCAAATTTTACAGGGCATACCTTCCAGGCTAGGCAAATAAGAAGATTTAGAGCACATGGCAGTTCATCGTTTATAATCCTGTCTTAGCCCAGCATGGCTTAGTGATAGTTCTGTGACAGATGATGAGCACATGACAGCTGGGGGATCTTATACAAACTCATACAGTAAAATTAAAATTAAATTAGTGACACACTTGTACACATTAGTTGTGCAACAGTTATGCAATCTGTTCAAGACCCTTAACACAAACCATCTCTGATTTAAATAATTTATACTGATGCAAAGGTGGTGGGTTGTACTTTTTTTCGTCTCCGAGAAGGAATGCGGCATTTGCACATTTTTAGCTTTAAACAGCTCTGTCCTTTCCATTCTGTTTGTCCTGTCATTTCTCCTTCATGGGGACTGACACAAAACAAGCAAAGATTTTTATTCTTTTTTTAAGTTGAAATGTTCAGAAGGGTTGTTTTGGGGGTCTGGGAGTATTTTTTCTTTCTTACTGCACTGTGCAATTCATTATATTATGGTTGGTTTATTTTCGTACATAGCTATACCAGACTGCCATTAAAAAAAATTAAAGCCAAATACAAACAAACATGTCAATCTCCCCCCACAGGATGTAGAGTGGGAAGGAAACCTATAAGATTTGAGTGTTTTAGACGCAAGAGTATAATAAACTGGCTGTTCTTTGGCTCTTTAATCTGATAATCTTGTTACTATTTTATGTTTGTGTGTTGGAAAAAAGAGAAGTAATCACTGAAATGTTGACAGTAGATCTGCAGTTTGAAAAGACTCATAACTTGAAAGCTTAGAGGGCCTGATCCTTTTATCCACATGGGTTTGACACCAGACTACCTCTGTTAGCTTCACTGGAGTTACACTGATTTACGCAGTGTAAACATAGACAGGATTCGACCCTGAAATCCTTTTCAGAAGGCTATTCTATATACCAGCAGTGTGTATTTACTGCTTCTTCCCAATCACTAAGCATTTCTCAGTCACTGAAAAAACAGCTAAGTCACATGAAGTGTTTTTACATTCTCGCGTAACGAGACTGAGATGTGCGAAAACTGTTGTAATGCTGATCTATGCAGCAATAAATCAGGAAATGATATTGATTTATCAGCTGTAATAGTCTGGAAAAAAAAAAAAGATAAAATCTTGAGCTTTTTTCCTCTTGAGCAAAATTTTTATTTATTTGCTTATTTATTCATGTGTGTGTGTGTATTTAAACATAATCATGACCAGAGGATGATTCTGGGGGCTCTTAGCCATGGAAATTTTCACAGTTAGGAAGGGTAATGTATGTATTTATATATTTATGTATAATTGTGATTACAGGAGAGTTTGGGGGCTTCTGGTCGTGGAAATGCTCACTTAAGAAGGCTAGTTTCAGTTCTACAAACTGTCTCTAGATTAGGCTCCGTATTTCATATATAGAAAGGAATAATCCCTAATAACCATCCAAATGTTGATCCAGTCTTTGAAAAAGGTCCAGTCTTTTGAAAAAGGATGGCTCCTGTTCTACATTTCCTTATTTTTATGTTAATAAGGTCAGTGAGAGGAAATTTGATTTTAAATTTATTTATTTATTACTCTTATTTTTAGCATCCTCCTTTTCCCTGGGGGCTCAAACCATTTCCACCAGCTGTAATGCTCTACAGTTAAACTCATCTCACCTGATACTCAGTGAAGATGATTCACCTGACCGCTCATATTGGGAAGATGCAGATGGGGGCCGCATGGTGAGGTGGCTCTAACTCAGCCCAGATGTGAGTGGAGCTGCAAGTGGTCACTTCTGCATGTAATATGCCATGGGCTATATGTTCCCTGTGCAGAGCCAGGAGCAGTGCTGGTCCCAGCTACTGTGAGTGGCTCAGCCAGGACCTGCTCTGTGCTCATGGCAGTGGGTAGACTAAGCAAGGGCATCCAACTGGCCTGCCACCTCCAGGGAAAAAGGCTTCAGACCTGTGTTGCAGTTCTGGCAACCAGAGAAACATCCCACATGTTCCTTACCTGCTCATTCCAGGTATTAATATTACATCTCCTACTGGGTTCTGCTCTTTCCTGGCCCATCTGTGCCAAACAAATGCTCTGAGGTGCAGATAGGCCAGAGCTTGTGCCTGTCAGACCAGCTCAGGACCCGGAGGACACAGTCACATCAATGTATGCCAATGCTGGGCAAGTGAATCCCGGTGTGGCTGTCACTGGATACTCTGTTCTCTGACCCCAAACTAACAGCTCCGCATAACTCAACTAGACCAGTTTGCTGAAGAAGCATGACTCAAGCTTCGGCTGTGGCTGAAAATGACATCTCTGGGGCACATCCCTGGCTTGGTTTTGTCTCTTCTGCCATGCCATGCTATTTCACAGCCTCCAGACCAGGAGTCGAACTCTGCATGAAGACAAGATTCAGCAAACCCATTCCCGTATTGAGTTTCGTTTGCTCCCCAGTCATTTCTGGTCCATTGAGAAGCATTGTGTCCCTGAGCTTGGCAGGTTGTGAGGTGCAAAAAGACACCGGTATCCTGAGTATGAAAGGAAGCAGCGGCCTGGGAGGAGAAGAGTGAGCTCATCTCTGCCTGGAAATGGTTACACAGAAGTGCTCGTAGACTGCTGTGGTGGCCCCAATACTGTGTGACAATCACAAGGCCCCTGGTACACACAGCTGCAAGATATTTTATAGAGAAATGTTTTTTTTAAACTTTTAAGAGCTTTGAAACATGGCTTTCTTCCTGTTCTCTGTTTCTTCTCCCTGGGGCTGGGTAACAGCAGGTTCTTCTGGCAACATGAGTCCAATTGTGCAGGTTTCAGAAGGAGAGAAAAATGGTGTATAATCAATTGTATATAATAAAACTCAGGGGGAAAAAAGCCTTTTACATGCTGCACAATATCAAAATTCTGCAATTGGACACTGTATTTACCAAGGCTAGAAAGAGAAGATGCCTTCCAAGGAAGAGTTTGGGGCTTTAAAACGCAACTTGCAGGGTGCAAGTTGGGTTACTGGAACACAACATAGAGTATTGATTGCCCCACACATCTAAATGAAGCTGTCTGAGGGTTGAAAAGCTCCATGCAAGTGGCAAAGAAGCAGCTATCAGGAACACCTGCAATAGCATGGGCCCATCTCACCTGAGCAGGAAGCCAATAAAGGGAAAACCTTTGGGGTGTCCAATCCCAGACACTGGTTGGGCAGATCCTGTTAACAGAGCTGAAAGAATGGAGCTGCAAGGGCAGGATGGACTGGAGGAGCTACAGCCAGCTCTATGGTGCGCGTCCATGAGCTGGCCATGGATGCCCATGTTTGCAGGCAGGATGGGACATATTCACCTGCTTCACTCTCCTGGGCCTTCACCAGTTCAGGCACTCCCACAGCTTCACTTTCTTATCTCAACTTCTTACAGGGCTCCTGTCCAGACCCCAGCATACCCTGGTGAGGGCAACACGTTATCCAGTGGTCATTCCAGATATGAAGATGTGGTATTGCATCATCACTTGCTCATTCATCTTCTTCATGGGTTTCCCCTCCTCTTGGCAGTTGAGGAGATCCTTGATGCCAGTGCAAATCATAAAATAGTAGAATGGTTTGGGTTGGAAGGAGCCCTAAAGATCATGAAGTTCCAACCCCCTGCCATGGGCAGGGACACCTTCCACTAGACCAGGTTGCTCCAAGCCCCATCCAACCTGGCCTTGAACTCTTCAGGGATGGGACATCAACAGCTTCTCTTGGCAACCTGTGCCAGCGCCTCAGCACCCTCACAGGGAATAATTTCTTCCTAATATCTAATAAAAATCTATCTTCTTTCAGTTCAAAACCATTTCCTCTTGTCCTGTCATTACAGGCTCTTGTAAAAAGTCCCTCTCCAGATTTCTTGTAGGTTCCGTTTAGGCACTGGAAGCCGCTCTAAGGTCTCCCCAGAGCCTTCTCTTCTCCAGACTGAACAAGCCCAGCTCTCTCAGCCTCCTTCATAGCAGAGGTGCTCCAGCCCTCTGAGCATCTTTGTGGCCTCCTCTAGACTCACTCCAGCAGGTCCACGTCCTTATGCTGTGGACCCCAGACCTGCAAGCAGTACTCCCCCATTAATTTGCATTGAGTGGCAATACTAATGCAGGGGACTCTTTTTCCCATTCTCCTCGTGGTCTGTGATAGGTGTGGGCTACACAAAAGATGATGCTACAGCACTGTTACTCCAGAAGTCACAATCCTAAGACTCATATTTGCTGTTGTTATGATGCTGACATCCATTCTGCTGGTAGCACTTCAGGTAAGAAGAAGAAGCTGGTTTGTGTACAAAGTTCCTGAAGGAATTTGTACTTTGTGTCACACCGCCTACAAGTGTGTGTGGAAAAAAATAGCATATTGCCTTCTGAGAACTGCCTTTAAGATGTCACCTGCATCATCTTCTGAGCTGTCAAGATTGGCAGGAGAATTTTCACTTATTTGTTAAAGAACTTTCTCACTACAGGGGTCTGCTGCATTGGAAATAACACACAGTAGATGGGAGAGATACAACCTGAAAGACACTTAGAAGATACTAATATTTGAAGAGGAGCCCGCTATACTTAAAACTTTAATAATTAACTCTGTATTTGGCATGCTGTAGATAATTTCTGTAATTAGGTAGCATTTATACTGCCTGTATATTTACTCTCTTTAAATACAGGCTCTATATTGCAAATTTGCTAAAGAGAGAGTTGGAGTAGTTTTAGGTATTTCACTGTTGACATCTTTCTGAAATTTTCTAGCCTTAAACACACACATTTGTGGCCTGTTTTTAGCATTCTGAAACATGAACTATTCCTATGAGCTATTGGGAGCTACCTGGCCAAACTGGAGGGAAAAAAATCCCACAGCAGGAGAAGTTTTTATTACCCTTTGGTCATGATTGTGTCTTAAGACTTATTGGTAATAAAATGTTCAGCTAGAAACATGAGTTTTTAATTGATCCTGCCCTTTCAATAAATCATGTCCAGTCTTACAGATTCCCATTCCCACATACTTGAGCAGGGTGAAGGGTCAGCTCTCTCTGCAACTGCTTGCCTCTTGAGAAAGGAAGAAATCCTTCTTTGCTTCGTCCCCAGTTAGGGGCAAACCAACATACTGGATTCCTAGTTTCATCTGTGCTGCCTCATGAGTGACTTCCAAAGCTGCCAGGGTGACTTCTGGTTTTTCTGACAGTACTGCATTGTGATGTATCGTGGTCTGGTGGTAAGGAGGTGTCAATACTTTTGTTCACTCAGAAACACACTTTCCCTTTTTGAACATGGCTCTTTGAGTCTTGCTGCTCTGGAAGAAGTGTTTCCCACCTCATGTTGTTCCTAAATTATGAATTGTATTTATGAGTTATAATTAGTATTGATTATCCCTCTTCATTTTCTTAAGGCAGTTTTGTAACAAAAAACCCATCTCACCATGAAGGACTTTCTCTTTCCTCAATCACGCTGAGAGATGCTGGTGCTCATGGCTGAGCAGGCAAATAACTGAAAATTCACCGCTTCCTGCAGTTGTTTTCCCTAGTGATAAAATGCTGCCTAAAGAAATGCTGGTTGGGTGCTGGTATATTCTATTTTTGCTTTTACAGGAATGGTTTGAAAACAAGTGAGTTTACTTTGTGTGTACAGACCATTGCATCTGTATGTAAATTAAGTAATTATTTATACCTCCCATATGAAGACAAGCTGAGAAGGTTGGGGCTGTTCAGCCTGGAGGAGAGAAGGCTGCATGGAGACCTCAGAGCAGCCTTCCAGTATCTGAAGGGGGGCTATAGGGATGCTGGGGAGGGACTCTTCATTAGGGACTGTAGTGATAGGA